>JAUZST010002307.1:0-18171 GCA_034779995.1 Parotocinclus haroldoi | reverse complement strand
AGTACCCGGAGTAAACCCATGCAGACACGGGGAGGACATGCAGACTCCACACAGAAAGGACCCAAGCCACTCCACCCAGGGATTGAACCTCCTTGTTGTGAGCCAGTGGTGCTGCCCATATTTACATTACAGTAGCATAATTTATGCCTATGGCAATGCCCAGTCAATGGAAATCAGAGCCAAACATGTTATCTGTAATCCCTGAATCCATAAGGCACAATGGATTTAAAAGGACTTTTATTTTGCCTTTTATTTCCTAAAATCCTGGTCATAACCACTGTTCTTTCACAGTTTCTTAAAAAAGAAAATTATAGATATAAAAGATCATAAGTGACTTTTGTTATTCAGTATCTTGGCCGGTAGCCCTTCAACATCCATTAAAAAGCGTTTTTATTCATGTATATGGTGGTTTAGGTTAATACTGTTACTTTGAATAAATCATTATAGCATCTCATTTGTTTTGTACAATGTCGGCATTGCAAAAAAAATTGTGTAAACTAGTTTAACACAGTATTTATTATTATTTACATGTTTCTGAATGGGAAAATGATTGTTATGAAAGCTTTTACATTATTATTTCTCTCATATGTTGTTATTGTTAGTGGGTAATATTATTGATAGAAATTGCTGACAGTATATAACAACCACCCCATGACTCTTCATGTATTGGAATTTTGACAAAAATCTGCCTTCTGCTTTTCTTTCTATTTTTCTTTCTTGTACAGTCAAATTGAAATTATTATTTGCGGTCATCTTCAGATGACGGTACATAGTGATCAGGTTAAAATTCTGGAATATGGTGTTAAAGAATCTGGATTTGAATCAGGATTCATAATCAGCCTTGAGAAATGTTGCTTTTTCACCTCTCTTTGGAGATGGCCTTGTTCTCCCTTTTCCATCTGGTCTTGAAGTCATTGCAGAATTCAAACCAGAGCATAAAAACTTGGTCAGGCTGGATGACCTTCTCTCCAGAACGAGTTCCCATTCCAAAATATTGCACCAGGTCACTGAAACTTTGAAGAAGCACCCAAAATCAGTGAGAAACAGGCAAAGGCAGGCAGGGAGCCTACAAGAGTCTTAGTTGAAGCAATGCCAATTTTTTTAACCTAAAAACTTGTGTTTTAAAACAAATATTCTTTATTAGACAATAAAAATATTTCTCTATAAAATTCACCACATATCCATATTATTCTTATTCTAATTATATATTATTTGTTATTATTTAAACAAATATTTATTATATATTATTACTGTAATAAATCAGTAAACATAAATAACCATCAAAATGAATACAATTGATTAATTTGATTAGATACTTTATTAGGCACAGCATGTGAAAGGTGCTACACAGTATCAAATCAGTACTGTATCAAATCCCAAATCACTTATAATTATGTTTTCAAAAGTCTAAAAGTATCCAGCAATTCATGTTAGCAATAGTAAAGGGCAACATTTTGGACACAGCCCATAGCTATGGGTGTTTCACATAGTCCAGAACAAAAAATTTGGTTAATTCAATAATCTTTCTTTCTGCATTACATAACCCGAAACGTAAAAATGTATAATAACAACAAAAACAGAAAATATAGTGAATGTATAATTCAATTAATCATCTCATACCTTTTTTGTGCATATATTAGCTTGCGTTCAGTTTGTATTTGTTCTTGCTGGGCTGCAACAAAAAGAAGTTCATTTAAGAGTAAAGCAGTGGAATCAATTCAGCTACAAATGTATTGCCATGTTTTATATACAGGAACCCATATGTGACTTTATTCACTGGCTTTGTACTTTTACCTGGTATCCATTTGAAACAGAACTACATTTTAATCCATATCCACTCTCTTTTAGTAAGTACTCATTTACTCACTCACTTCTAGTTCATTATCATGACAGACTGGAGCCTACCAGCAGCACTGGGCATAATGAGGAAACCACACCCAAACCCCATGCCAGTCCATCACAGGGCACATACACACAGCCAATTACTCACTCACACCGGAATACTTTAGAAATGCCAGTTATCATAACATTTCCCTAATGCGGCAGGAAACTGGAGTACATTGAGTAAAGGAACAGGGAAAACAAGGAAACTCAAACAGACACTAGACTCAAATCTAGGGAATCTGGAGCTGTGAGGTGACAGTGCTATTCACTGTGCCACCATGCCACCTTTTTGTCAGTCTTGTTAATCAAATATTTTATACGTTTTGAACATCTGCATTAACAAATCCAAATACAGTTCAAACCTGAAACACTAAACGTCTAACATGAACAGAGAGTCTTAATCTATGGTCAATCTGTCCCATAAGTGTATATCTTACTTTATGTTCATTATCATGTAGTTCAATAACTTTACATTGATTGGTAATGTCAATTAATAATGCCTCCATTTCCTAGTGTTTCAGCGATTTCAGAGAAGTGTTTTTATTTTTACAGAGTAATCAAAACATACATATATTTTATGGTATTAATTTGGATTTTAGTTATTAAATACAGTACAGTGCAAAGGTCTAAGGCCACACCCCCATAGCATCGATAGAAACATCTGCCAGTTTTATCAGGAAGCTAAGTTGACAATATGTTATATATGGTCATTATACCATTGCTAATGCAGCAAACCTAATGTGAGAATACAACTTTTGCACAATATTGTATGTGTCCCTTATTTAGATTGCATTTAAGTGAACATGAATTTGTACATGTTTTCACATTGATTTGTGCATGAATTATGGTGCATCAATGATACATTCCATGTTTTTTATGTGTAAACTAATGCAGTCTTACTATCAAATTGCTTGGTCTTTATTTCACTTCTTTAGGAGACCCCCTACATCGTCTTTAAGTGAATGCCAGTGCTGACTTACTCAGATGTCTCGTTCATTGCCAAAGTCTCCCTGATTCCTATCTGTCTGTCTGCCTCTGGAACCTGACGGCCAGCTATCTCTCACAGGTAAATAAGAGCATAGACACTTATCAGGTCCCCAAAAGGTACAATCACAGATCAGGGGAACAGAATGACATTTTTACTGTACATAGGAGACAGGAAAGTGACTACTTATGGAAGAGGGATTTGTTAAATCTACACGATTACCTGGATTCCTGTATTAATTAACCATAATATGTGGTCTGATCTTCACCCAAGTAACACATTGACACTTTGCCTAGAAACAAAGACATTCTGCCAAGTAGGAACATGTGATTCTACTTTCCATGGCTTTTAGACCACATCAAACAATTTTATATAGTATATAAGTATTCATAGGCTTCGTGGATGGAAACTAAAATATGGAAACTATTGTTTTTAGTAACTAGTAGAACAATTTTTGTTCTTTCTGAACAAAGTAGTTGTTGATTTTCATTCAGTTTCAGGTCATTATCTGGTTGCATCAGCCAACTGCTTTTGGGTTTAAGAAAATAACCCTGATTTGGCCTTCAAAATGTTAATACATGGATCCCTCAATAAACGCAACCCAAGGGAGCAAAGCAACCCTAACCCTAGATCAACCCTGATCTATTCATCTACTCGATCTACTCCTGGTTGGTGGCTGGTGGTCAGCTTTATCATTAATCATATGGAACCGACACACAATCTGACAGACAAACACGTAGGGTATGAGCTAGGTTCAGAAGTTAACAAGCATTTAAAAATGCATTTAAAAATGCTAGACTCAGCCTTGGGAATGAATGCTCTACCAAGAATGTCACTCTGGTTAGCTCTTAGTCCAGTGTTTTTTGAATAGTTAAAAAAAGACTCTAGTTAGTTTCGCGATTTTTTTTTATCTTGTTGCTTGTCAGTCAGACTTTACAAGACACATACTCCTACAAAGAGTGTACCTGTGCTGAATTTCATGTGAACTGCATATAACAGACTATAAATAAAAATAAGGGTCTGTGCTTGTATAGCAATTTCACACTCATATTCTGCCAAACTCTAGCTCCTGTAATATAGTTAATCCCCTAACTATTACAACACATTTGCCAAAGCACATAAATGTACATTTTTATTACACTCAACAGTAAAATTCAATTCATTTATTTCATGTTACCTCAGCTTTTATGTCTATTCATGTCAGGAGCAAGGTTGCACTGATACTATAAGTCAAAGCTTAGAGCAACCAATTAACATATCTTTTTCATTAAGCCATTGGAATGTGTGAGAAAAGTACCTAGAGTAAACCCGCACAGACCCAGGGAGAACATGTAAACTCCACACATTATTATCCATTATGCCCTATAGTGTGATCCCTACACAGGTTCCTGTGTATTCAAAACCCAATAAGCCATTCATTCACTTTTTAATCCACTCTATACTGGGAAGAGTCACAAGACAGCAGGGGTCTGGCTGAAGGCAAAGGCCGCAAGGCCGGAACAACTGTGGACAGGGTGCCAATCCATCATAGCGCACACACATTCACACACTCATGCACACACTTTCACAGATTTTACAGACACTAATTAAACTAACACACATTTCTTTAGACTGTGGGAGATAATAAGAGTACCCAGAGTAAACCCACATGGAGAAGCTATCTGTTTGGAAGGCCGCATACCTTATTCCAGGTTGGATTGTGAACGATGAGTCAGTGTGTTTATAGAAACATAAAACATTTGTGTTACACAACAGTGTAAGCAATTCTGCTCGACTGTTATTATGACTTGCATAAAGATTAGAACAGATTTATATGTGATTATGTGATTAATGCAGACATCTACTTAATTCCACAGGGCCAACAATACTTTCTTCTAGCTGTGGTGCAGAGTCTTGTTAAATAGCTAGTTTTTCCATAAGTCTTATTGATTGCTGTTTGGGTCACATTTTCTAACAAAGCATGCAAGTCACATTCTGTCCAAAACAAACCAAACAGAGACTTTCTCAGTGCTCTCGGAAAAGTAACTGATTCAGAGAACAACGTCAGTGAGTTTGTCAACTCACAAAATATGCCCAAAGGCTTTAAAACTATTATGTGTTATTTTCCATTTATTACAGGATAAAGTGATGATACTGAAAATATTTAGCTTTCATGCCACGTGTACTAAGCTATGGAGGTACATGAAAATATTAGAAGCCTTTAGAATGTTCAAATATTTTGCGTAAAAATAACCTAAGATCATCATAACATCAGTACATAGAGCTGAACATTTAGATACCACTTTAACAAGCGAATAGATATATCAAATATAATACATGGTCATTTGAGAACATCAGGGAGGACATTTAAAATGTTATTATTTATGAACAACTTAATTTTACTTCAATCATTTTTTTTACTTGTATACTTATGGCCTTTGTGTTTTTATGCTTCAGTGCTGTCATTTCCTGTCTCGAGACATAATGCTTCAAATTTAAACTAAAATGTTATTTCTTTTATATTTTTCTGTTGTAATCGTCTCATCTATTCGCGAATTCCAATTCCAACAGTATGTTCATGTAGGCTTTAGCACATGGGTAGCACAATTCTTTTCAACCACTGATGTTCAGTGTTCTCCAGAGTTGAACTCATGAGCATTATCATCAGAGAATGCAAGAAAGGCCTTTAGTTGCTTAGACGTTACTCTGGGTTCCCTTGTGATCTTGCTGACAATTACATGCCTTGCTCTGGGAAGGGTTACAATGTCTTTCATTTCCTTTATCTGTACACTGTCTGCTATTGGATTTGTGGAGTTCAAACTCTTTAGACACAATTTTGTAACTCCTTTCAGCCTGATGAGCTTCAACAACTGTCTTTCTTAGGTTCTCAGGAATCTCCTTTGACTCAGTTGGGTTCTCTGTCTACTTGTGTAAAAAATCTGATGATGGCTAAAGTCATATTTTTGCACCAAATATAGAAAATCCCAAAGCATTTATAAGTACTACTGTCTACTCTTAATTCAGTTAATATTCTTAAT
The DNA here is from genome assembly GCA_034779995.1 of Parotocinclus haroldoi. Classification (NCBI taxonomy): domain Eukaryota; kingdom Metazoa; phylum Chordata; class Actinopteri; order Siluriformes; family Loricariidae; genus Parotocinclus; species Parotocinclus haroldoi. The sequence goes on along the minus strand of JAUZST010002307.1, from coordinate 12,285 downwards.
GACATATGCTTTTCTTCGAAACACAATTGGAATAAAACACATTTTGTCATTATTACAGGTAGCAAAATTATTTCAGGTGTAGAGAGAATGAGAGCTTCTAGTTCAATTAAATAGTTTTTTAAATCCATTCAAGAGACTTAATTCAGGGCTTTACAAACTGACATACGTTATGATAGCTCACCTTCAGAAATAAAATCTTGCATTTTTTCTTTGAAGGGATGAAGATATTGTTCAGCTGATGTGGAGCACACCCTTTGTACATCTTTGTTGTGACCTATAAGGAAAATCACCACCAAAGTGTAGGTATTCAAGAAGAGGTTCAATCAAGACATGGTTGGTGCTCAACAAGCTTCATAGGTACGAATGGTCACGTAGAATATACACTAAAACTTGTACATACTTCAATTCAAGTAAATGCAGTATTTCTAACATTTACTTTAACTTTTATTTCATTTAATTTAGAATGAACCCAAGATAGTCAACTTCATTGTATTTGATAATATAAGTCCATTCCTGCATTTCAGGCCTAGAAAACATTCCAAATAAAGTTTGGAGAGTCAAGTCAAATTTACTATATATTGCTTTTTACAATGGTGCATTGTCTTACATCAGATTTACAATCTTATATTATATTATCTTAAAAGGCCAATCCCAAATTAAGCAAGCCTAGGGTGACAGTGGCAAACTCCCTCAATATAGAAGGAAGAAACCTTGGGAGGACCAAGTAAAATCCCCTAAAATATATGCATATTGTCTCCAATAAAATAAAAAGCATAATATATGTAGCATTTTTTTCATCTTTTTTTAAATTTATTTGTTCTTTCCATGCTCTGCCAACATTCTCTGATTAATTAGCTGATTAATTAATTAAATACACCTTATTACCTTAGGTAATTTCCTACAAACCTGATTCGAGGTTTCGAAAAGTTGGGACAATGTACAAACTGTAAATAAAAATGGAATGCAATGATGAAGTTTAAAAATTCCATATTTTATTCAGTTAAGAACGTAGATGACATATCAAATGTTTAAACTGTGAAGATGTATCATGTAAAGAGAAAAATTAGGTGAATTGAAAGTTCGTGACAACAACACATCTCAAAAAAGTTGGGACAAGGCCATGTTTACCACTGTGAGACGTCCTCTTTTCTCTTTACAACAGTCTGTAAACGTCTAGGGACTGAGGAGACAAATTGCTCAAGCTGAGAGATAGGAATGTTAACCCATTCTTGTCTAATGTAGGATTCTAGTTGCTCAACTGTTTTAGGTCTTTTTTGTCGTATTTTCCAGTTTCTGATAAACCAAATGTTTTCTATGGGTGAAAGATCTGGACTGCAGGCTTACCAGTTCAATACACGGACCCTCCTTCTACGCAGCCATGATACTGTAATTGATGCAGTAGGTGGTTTGGCATTATCATGCTGGAAAATAAATGGATATCCTTGAAAGAGATGTCGTCTGGATGGGAGCATCTGTTGCTCTAGAACCTGGATATACCTTAAAGCATTGATGGTGTCCTTCCAGATGTGTAAGCTGCCCATGCCACTCACAGGTTTCTGGACTGAGCACTAATAACAACTTGGGTCGTCCTTCTTCTCTTTAGTCCGAATGACACAGCGTCCCTGATTTCCATAAAGAACTTCAAATTTTGATTTGTCTGACCACAGAACAATTTTCCACTTTGCCACAGTCCATTTTAAATGAGCCTTGGCCCAGAGAAGACGTCTGCACTTCTTGATCTGGGTTAGATATGGCTTCTGCTTTGAACTATAGAGTTTTAGCTGGCAGTGGCGGATGGCACGGTGGATATGGTGTTCACTGACGGTGCTTTCTGGAAGTATTCCTGAGCCCACTTTGTGATTTCCAATACAGAAACATGCCTGTATGTGATGCAGTGCCGTCTAAGGGCCTGAAGATCACAGGCACAAAGTATGGTTTTCCGGCCTTGAGCCTTATGCACAGAGATTCTTTCAGATTCTCTGAATCTTGTTATGATATTATGCACTGTAGATTATGATATATACAAACTCTTTGCAATTTTACACTGCCAAACTCCTCTCTGATATCGCTCCACTATTTGTCAGCATGGAATTAGGGGGATTGGTGATGCTCTTCCCATCTTCACTTTTGAGAGCCGTTGCCACTCCAAGATGCTCTTTTTACACCCTGTCATGTTAATGACCTATTGCTAATTGACCTAATGATTTTCAATTTGGTCCTCCAGCTGTTCTTTTTCAGCCTCTTATTGCCCCGTCCCAACTTTTTTGAGATGTGTTACTGTCACGAAATTTCATATGAGCCAATATTTAGCATGATATTTCCAAATGTCTCACTTTCAACATTTCTTATGTTGTCTATGTTCTATTATGAATACAATATTAGTTTCTGAGATTTGTAAATGAATGCATTCCATTTTTATTTACAGTTTGTACTTTGTCCCAACTTTTTTTTAATTGGGTTTGTTATTTTGATGTATAGTTTTGGATATATTTTAAAATTGGTTAATATTTTAAATTTGTCCAGACTATTGATTTAGCCTTAAGTTTATCTATAACCATATCAGCTTATATTTCATTGTTTTTCTCTGCACATTCCTTATGGAAACTGATTACTTGTGGCTATGCTTCACAAATACTAATTACTAACAAATATGACCTCGTTCAATTTTTAAACTATCAAGTTTATCCTCCATGTACCCCTGCACATGTTTTTTGATATTCCATTCCATACATGGAGAAAGTACTTTTCTTTGGATAGCATTGTCCGATGAGCTTTAGAGGCACTGTTGATGGCGGCCGCTGATAGCCACCACTCCCCCGCAGCACCAGGACACACAGTTTGCTCCCCGTCAGCCCCCAGTCCGAGTCGAGGATCAGAGGGGCCAGGTTCCTGGCCCAGTCATAATAGAGTGTGATGGGAGTCTAGGTGTGCTGGATACACTCCATCTACATCTCCTTCTGATAAGGCTACACACACCTCTGTTTTCATTCAGCATTTGTGTAAACTGTGAAAAAACCTGCCATCCTAACCTACTAATAGAGAAGGGCATAGTTTATTTTAGAGAAAAACTCCAAAGTTTATCCATATCAAGCGAAACAATATATAGTTTTGTTTATTCAAGCTCCTTAAGCTACTAACTGTAATGATCTGGGAAGTGCAACAAATAATCAGTGACCATGCATAGACATGATCACACGTAAACATATTAATCATAATGCAAGGAATGATAACACTTCAGTGTATGGTATGCATAGCTTCTTTTTAGTGAAAGAGTGCAATAGAGCTAAAGTCATATGAATAGCCCAGAAGGTCACAGAATAATGCAGAAGATAAGGTGAAAAAAAAATAGCAAGCATAAACTATGGGCTCGGGGCATACAAACTAAGCCTGCCTTAAAACAAAAACCAAAACAAAACAGCACAAAGACAAAAGCCATGGTTCATAGTAAGCATGAGGGAAGTTCAAACGGTGGGACAAAGCGAATGTGATGGACCTGATTTGGCAGTCTCTCAGTCGCCCGATAAGCAGGCCTTGTTGAGAGGTAAAGAAAACAATCTTGGACACAGATCTGCAGGGCCACACTGAACTGGAGCTGATACAGTGTAACAGGAGAACGGCGGTGCATCTCTGCAGAGATAGAGCATGGCCCGCAGGACGATAAGCTGCTCTTCCCTCAGATTACATAAGAGCAGAGGCAGTGCAGGCCTATGACCCTCAACGACGGCATGTGCAACAAAGCCGAGCAGAATCATACAATACCAGAAGCATCTGATGGGCAGGATTAAAGACATATCTAAAAGGCGCCATGGCAGAATCACAGAGACTCCACTTTGTCTCACATGCACATCGTTGCAGACACACACGCTCATGGGAAATTCCTACTATTTACAATGGTGGGTTCTGTCTCATGGACAAAGCATATGCTATAGGCACAAAATGCTTTACATAAAGCTGTAAGGACAAGGACAGAATAAAATCTGTAGCAACATTGAGCAAACATCATCAAATATATCCCTCAGTCCTCAGACGGCTTTGTAATGGCTTACTCCGCAGTCCTGACATGGTTTTGTAATGACTGTGGGCAGTGGCAGAGAGCCAGACAGAACTTGTTGCAATAAGATGTTTTTCGTTTTTTCGACCCGTCCTGATTAAAGTAAAGCCAGGGGGTTTTTAACTCTCATCTTTCCCAGTCCTGCATATGTAGACCACTGAGACTCTGACAGACTTACAGTCAGTCATCAGGGCACTCAAACCCCAAAACACAACTGAAAAAGCCACACAATAACAGGATGGATGCTGATTGATTACAGACCCACCAACTGTCTCGACTGCACATTTGCTCTACAGTGATTAATGGATCTTGTAGTGAAGAGGGAAAATGTACTTGTGCATGATTTATTTTCGCTGTCTCCCACAACTCACCCTCAAGGTCTTTCCCTAGCTTGCGCAGGTCTTTGAAAAGATCCTCAAACTTCACTTGGGAGGCAAGTAAGACGTCCTGAGGCTCTGGTAAAGGAAACACACAGCTTTCTGTGCCAGCATTCTGTAGAGAATAAACAGTGAATATTGGTAATCCATTTATTAATTCATTTTAACAGATCCAAACACAAGAAGATCCATCCCAGGACACTTTCAGGTATTTTAGATGGAAATATTTTGGGTATATTTTTATAAGTCATGCATAGTTACCGCATCAAGATTGTGTAGGTAGTACGAAACCACAAAGTCCAGCAAACTTAAGCGATTATCCTTTATTGGCAAGATAAAAGAAGGATTAGTATTTTTTTATGTCTGATAAAACAGAATGCAGGTGTAAATGTGCACTAGATGGGACACCAATCATTTGTATAAAGTAATTAGTGAGTGTAGGTATACATTGCAAATAATTGTTAATGTAGTAAAAATGCAGAAACCTATTGATCAGTGTGTATACTTACCCTACTCTTAACGTCTTTGAGCTTGGGAAGAATCTCTAGGTTGAAGCCATCAGCCTGGCCTCGGGTTCTGTTTCCACCATTCATGTAATTTCCTAGTGCAAGCACAAGACCCAGTACCTCCCTCACACTGTCCCTCTCCAGCAGGCCCTGCCAAAGACACACCATTTGAACATGCTTCCCTATAAAACCTGATCATCAATTATGTATGGAAGTAATTATTTATTCATTTTCACATTTCCCTGGAGAACACAGGGTGCAGCCATAAATTGGATGGGATGTCAGTCTATCACATGGCTAGTTATGGGTCCCTTTTGCAGCACAGGGCAATGATTCTGGCCTTCCCTCTCTGGAACTCAGCCAAAAGTGTGATTCCTGATCAATCTGGAAGGCACTGCTCGTATGAGCCCTTGCATTACTGCCTTATCATCTTAGAGCACTGTACCACACAAATGCCAGAAACCCATTTGTACAAAGCATGCTGAATGAAATACTGGGTAGTGGTAAGGTACAACAGGTATGTGTTACTTGGATTTTTCTGAAATAAAAGTAATATCATATCATAAGTGTGTGTGTGTGTGTGTATATATATATAATCTATTTTTATAGGTTCTGTCTAACATTTTATATTAGTCCTTTTTAGTAATACATTGATTATATATTACTTTCACTAGAAATGTCTTTATTGGAAGGTCTGTAATATTTTCAATTCTTAGTTTCCATTCTCTTTTCCTGCTGAAGGTTGTGGTGCCAGTCTCAGCCCAGAATTCTCTATGCCCAACCACAGATATAAATCAATTGTGAGATATAATTTCTCCAGTTGGTGCTAGGTCTACCCTGGTCTCTCCTTCCAGAGGGATGTGCCTAAAACAACTGGAGCTGCAGCCGACTAGGGTACACCCTTATGACATGCCCAAACCACCTAAAGTAGCTCATTTCTAGCCAAGGAAACAGCAGCTCTACTTCAAGGCTCCCCCAGATTTACAAATTTTATTTCCCTGCCACGAAGAGCAAGCCCAGCAACCCTCTTTTCTGCCACCAATTTGTCAGAGGACTAAGCTAACGTTTCACCAGCACAGTCTGGTGCCATGGCTGCAAAATCTGCCATCTGTTTTTCAAGAGGGCACCCCATTCTTTTCCAGGAGAGTACCAAAAGAGGTGCTCATTTCATGAGGTGTTGATTCTTATCCCAGCTTCTTATCTCAGCAAAATTGGATTAATATGATCTTACAATGTTATGGAATGCTCAGCTTCAAGTGCTGTATAAATGCTATTTGGGGGTTAGATTTTAGATAAGGTAACTTTGGAAGTCCATAGTAGTCAACACTCTTCTTTGCTTGTTAAGAAAATACAGGAAAGCCTGTCTCTGTGATGCCCACATAACTTACTCATGTGGTAAGGTACTGTGCAAAAGTGCTAGGCCACCAATAGATTAGATATACCATTGTTTCAGCAATTATATAATTACTATAATAATAATGATCTTTTAATGAAGTCTTATAGTTGGAATGCAACCAGAAAGTAAGGAAATATGTCAAAAATAAACAGCTTATATAAGCCACAGTGGCAAATATTTAGTGCAATTTCACCTTTTACTTAACCGATAGTAATATCATGCAGCTTCATCTAGATACCAAGTTGCCCCTTCTACAGTCTCAAAAAGAAAACAAACTGGACTGACAAATACAAGTTATATTTTTTGGTTCACTTTTTGACTATGTTTGAATATGTTTATAATACCAACATGTTTTTTTAGCTATGTCATTAAAGCACTACTAAAGAGGATAATGAAATCTAATGAGGCCTAAGTCTTTTGCACTGTAATCATATGGTATATCCATGGGGTTTATTGACACTCGATTATTCCTTTAATAATCTCCTTTACCCAGTGTCTGACATTAGACGATCCTTAATAAAGCATCTTCATTTTGTGTTTACTGATGAATAATAATACATATGTGGTACAATGGGCTGATTTTACCTTTGCTCTTAAAATATAAAATACCTAAGAAAAGGATTCCAATGAGGGAATATTGTACCTGGCACACATGGAGTACTATCTCTGTTTTGCACTTGATTGAAGCAATGGCATCGCTGAAAGTTGACTGTAAAATGATACAGCGTACTCTCAAGGAGAACTGAGGAATCTGTGAGAGCTCATACAGGAACCTGGAAAATATTTCAAATGAAACTCTAAACAACATTTAGTAAGTCTGCCCAGGAGGGCTAATTTCACCCTGGAATACAAAGATAGGTCTGTAAAAACAAAAGAGTGTGCTTTAATGTTTCGTGTATCTCATTCGTTTCAAAGGACCTGCTTCATAAACTACAAAGGTTCATCATGGGACTCAAATAAACAAACAAGCAGCATGAATCTAATAGCAAACAGTTACTGGAGCTGGATAGTGAGAAGCTAAAAAAAGATAAATGCAGAACTTTGGCTTGTTTTTTAGATATTACTGGCAGAAAAAAACAATACTGATGCACAGCAAAAATACACATGGTTTTGATTACATCCACAAGGCCATGTATTGTATATGTATTGTATAAGATCTACTACCACACACGAGTGGCTCAAATGTGATCTGAAAACACTGCATTTTGTGTTTACACAGCTACAAAAACAAATCAGATCAGAGTCAAATTTACACACAAGTTTGGATTTGGGTCACTTCTACCTAAAACATTATGCGTTTTAAGTTATTTAAGTAATCTTTCATGTTTTGCTGATTTTGTAGCTAAAATGATTCAACACCACTTTTTGCATGCTTTATATTTGGCATTTGTATTAATGGCAATTCATACATTATAAAACAGTGGAGAAAAAGGAAACAAACTTTTTCCAGATGATCCACTGGTGTCTTCTGCAAGCTCTCGGATGTTATGTTAAGGTTTGTGGAATTGTCATATTGCTGAACACAAACAGAAGAGGGACCTTGAACCTGGCAAAACAGGGCCTTCTAGCCCTTAAGAAGGGATTCTAGCCCTTAAGCAAGGGGATGCCTTCCATCCTGTGGAAGCTCACAAGATAACTCTCACCAATTGGTGACAAAATGGGTTCCCAACCTCCGGCTCCCCTGAGCGGGCTGCTTTATGTTACCATAAAGTGGATTTGCTACATCGCTAAAAAACAACAAACCTCACCTCACCTCTCTAGATTTGGGATGCATTTACAGTTATGGTATTTAGCAGACACACTTTTCCAGAGTGACTTATAACTCATAATGTCTTACAATCCAAGCAATTGTGGGTTAAGGACCTTGCTTAATGACTCAACTGTGGCAGCTTGGCAGAGGTGGGATTTGAACCATGGACCATCAGGTCCAGAGTCCAGTACCTTTATTTGAGCATGAACAAACATTAGCATAAGCCAATAGCTGTAGACATTTTCAGCTGTCTTCATCATCTACGGTGATCAAACTGTGTAGCTAAGTTAACAGTTAGTTTGACTCAAATATGATGTGTAACTCTCCAAATGTGCAATATCTCTACAAGAGTAACTATGGAAATAATAATAGGTTGCTGTAATATTCTGGGATCATGGGATCATAGACATGTAGAAATGGTGCCTGATGTTTCACAATGACTGTCATGATGCTCTCTTTCATGAGAATGGTGTCTGTTCTGTTTACTGTCTCACTGTTCAGGCTTGTCCAGCAGTTTGACGTGCTCTTCATCTGAGGTTTCGTAGTGTTTTCTTATTCTCTCCAGCTCTTCAGGCTGCGCTCTCTGAGGACCATAGAAAATCACAGACACTGCTCATGAACAAAGGAACAATATGAAAACATTAAACTATTAAGTTATTAAATCCTGCTGAGAAGGAATTTGTGGTTTTTGGGGCAGACTTTTTCATTCTTTTGAATGCTTGCTTGGAACAATAATGTAATAGCTTAGCACTTAAATTATGCAATAATAGCTATAATATTACATTTTTGTTAAATCATATTGTAGTCACTAGGTCACTCATCTGTACAGAGAACAAAGGTGTCTGGTTAAATCACTGCAGCCAGACATCAGCTCTTTATAGTATTACAGCATTGCACCTTAGTTTTACAATTGTGTGTGATAAACAACACATTTACACAAAGCTTAGAGCACCTATTATAAATAAAATGACAGCACAGTGCTCAAGTGGCACAGCAGTGTAATATGCTAGTGATATTACTATGAGAGACTAGCAGAGGTATGACAATATATAATATATATTATATTATATATTATTATATATATTTTATAATATATATTTTTCACATAAAACTCCAATAGCACTATCTGTTGACTTTATTGGAATGCCAATTTGAGCCATCAGTCCAGAGAAGATTGGAGATATGTATATATATATATGTACTATATGTGGTCATTATATCATTGCTAAAGCATCTAAACATCTAATGGTGAACTGAGTTTTGCACACTCACACTCACACACAGTTTGCATACACTGCTCACAAAAATGTGGGAATATTTCAAAGTGCATTGCAGCAATCTAAGACAGCTGTAACTTCTAGCTGGGATAAGTGACACCCAGGCAGAACTGGCCTTGCCTGAGTGAGGGGAATCCCCCAGTGCTGCAACTCCTTCTCCTGCGACGGGGTACAAGATTGTATGAGTTTTGTAAATTGGATGGATAAACCCCGGAGTGTCCCTGACCAGGATAGTGGGGTTAAAACTGTTTATATCTGTTACAAACCCAAATATGTATGAAGTCAACACTTTAGTTCAAGTTAAGCCTTCTGACAAAAGTTACATTGTGCTGCACATTTGGTGCTAATTATTTGTTTAGAAAAGAAATGGATTGTGGAAAGAAACTCACATTTTCGTAGAGTGCTTCAATGGCATCTATGTCAACCACTGAGTTATCCAGCTTCAGAACGGCTGTGGGGAGATTTAGAGCTTAGCATATTAGGACATTTAGCATATTTGTTTTACTTCTCAGATGGCACAGCATCAATTCACTAGCCCACCAAAGTGGTGACATGTATTCGATTCCCGGTGGTGCCTTCAGGCATGGTTGGGCGTCATGCATACATGACTGGGAGTGACTGAGGGAAGGACCATCTAATGTCTCTGTGACAGTCACCCCTACCCACCCCTGGCATAAAATGGCATGACATTCAGAATACTTGCTCCTCTGTGCCCTGTGAATTCTGGGACAGGCTTTGTACCCGCACCACCACCCCAGAATATATGAGTGACAGACATTAACAAAGAACATAAAAGTTTTACAAATACATTTTTCCTGATATCTTTCAAGTCAAATGTCCAGTTGCACAATTAATTAAAGTTGTAAGACTGATTTGTAATGTGAACATAACTTATAATCACATATAAAGATGAGACTTTAGGACCTCCTGCTACAGCAAACTGTTTAATGAAATTTGGACACTGTTACAACCCAGGTGCTAAAAAGGTAGACCACCAGTTTATTTAGAGTAGGAATAGAGTAGGACTCATTTTAAGTGTTCCTGAGAGCTGCATTTGTTCTATTAGCTCTCAAAGCACATTTATTTAAAAAGACTAGCTTGGCTGTTTAGCTGACATGCGCAGCTAGAGGGCGGTCTGACCTGAAAAGGACTTTTGAATGGCATGATTAGCAAGGCAGAGAAACATTATGAGAAAAGAGAAGGAAAATGGAATGTGAATGCACTGGGTTACATGCTCAATATAGCCTGATGAATGTTGTTTCATTTGAATACAGTTTGCGTCTGGATTTTGTCTTAACTGGAATGTCTACACGTTTCAAAATAGGTCTGCATGTGAGGTCTACAGGCACATGGAAATTTTCCTGGCATCTTGCAATGTGGAATTTTAATTCTGCATTCACCAGGCAGACGGGGCGTGGGTGAGCTTTCACACTCTCAAATAAGTAACTGGAGTGGGAGATCTTCAAGTATCTGTTGATCTGTGAGCTGCTGTAAACCTGTGACAAGCTTGGTGACAAGCCTTGAAGGTATGGATGGATTGAGTTCTGGTTTCAGGACTGACACAGAACTGACTTGCTGGCTTAGAAAGGTTGAAGAGAGCAATGCTATCCCTACACATACCCCTAACCATAATCTTAACCTGAGTAACCTAAAGCAATAGTTGCCCAATGGTGTCCTAAGTCAAGTCACACAGACATACACATACTTATGGATTTCGGCTCTTTAACTCGCACTGCTGATCGAGAAGCGTTGACTGGCTTTTGAGGTGACCAACTGTTTATGACCCTAATGTTCGGAGTTAAGACACATTTTTATTTCATATTATAAATTAATTCTCTTTCATATCTGCTTTATCCTGGACAGTATTAAATAAATCAGGAGAGCCAGTGCCCAGCCGGAGGCATAGGGAACAACTCTAGACAGAGTGCCAGTCCATCATAAAGCACACACTAGGGCAAATTTAGTGTAATCAATTAATGTACAACATGTATTTGGACTGTGGGGGGATACCGAAGTAAACTTGTGTGGCCACAGAGAATACATGCTGACTCTACACAGAAAGGACCCAGACTGCTCCACCTGAACCCCAAACCTTCTCCCTGTATGGTGATGTTGCTATCCACTGAGCCATGGTGCCACTTCCTGTTATAGTATATTATCATTTTTAAGACCTTGGCTGTTAATATGAATGGAAATTGATCAGATGAACATGAATTGGGGAATCCCTGAACCTGCATGTCATGTAGACTATATCACTTAAAGGTTATATGAGGCATCCATCATAAACCACCTTTTTCTGAACTGACAGACAACATATTTGCTATGTTAATAGCGGCGGCTCATTGTCCTGATTAGCTGGATGCTTGTGGTCCATATCATTTGTTTTTCCTCCTGTTTACAGAGCCAGGGCCAGCCACAGAGACCAGAGCGTATATTTTATTGGCAACTGTTAAAATCTAAGAACTACAACTGGTGACCACATCTCTAATTCAATGCCATTTGGCATTTGGTTAATGAGTCTGACATAAGGATGCTGTGGGAAGTCATTTCCAGACCAAGGTTTGCCACCCAGAAAGGCGGTTGATTCAGTTGAGTTCAATGAATCACTGACAGAAATGCTATTGTGTAATAAAGCCTTTGGGTGCATTTTTAATGGCAAAGTTCATCTGTGAGCAATTTACAGCTGCCGTTTGCCATATACAAACACTACTGTGTGAATGTTTTTGTGTATAAAACTGTTTGCACCTCTTTGGCAGACTAATGTCCCATAAAGTTTTTCTGTGCATTTTGGCATCAGGATTATTCACATTTTTATCTTGCACATAACATTGCTTAACAACAAATCGAATGGTTGCCTCTCTCTCTCTCTCTCTTTCTCTCTCTCTCTCTCTCTCTCTCTCTCTCTCTCTCTCTCTCTCTCTCTCTCTC
>JAUZST010002306.1:0-18173 GCA_034779995.1 Parotocinclus haroldoi | reverse complement strand
TATATATAGCTTCTGCATACTTTCTGAACAATAGTTTTTCATCCCAAACATTACTGCCGTTATCCCAACAGCCTATGCTTTCGGTAGCAAATCATTTGAAGGTTAGACTTGTTTTGGAAATATAAATAATCGAATTATTACGAGTTATTCTAAACACTCATTAATAACTGGCGTTTCCAGTTGTTCCAGTTATGTGAAAATGCCCTTTGTATCTACAATACAGTAGCCTAAAAAGACTGTGATGAAGTCTATGATGTCCTGTCTCACAGAACGGAATGTTATTAAACGGTGCATACCTGTGATCTGGACTGGCTAGTCAATAAAAATCTGTCTCTTGAATGCCATTACAGTAGGCAATACCTGGGCACGTGTTTGATTAGTTTATTTAATCTGCTTTGATCGTCCTGATTAGTTTGGATTTTGAGTTTAGATTAATATAATAACAATAATAATGAATAATAAACAGCTTTAGTTTGAGCTAAAATGACTTACTCTACACTCCACAGTTCACAGTTGTTTTTTTTTTTACACTTACCGGGATTTCAGATCAGCGATGTAGCAGCATGCCCTGCTCTATTCCTTTTCCAAGCTGATAAGAGTGCGTCCTGTCTGTCGTGTCTGTAGGGCATCTGAGGGCAGGACAGTGCAGGTTCCCTATAAGGGTGACGTGGAGGACACCATCAGAGACATCCTGGGAGGTTTGCGCTCCACCTGTACGTATGTAGGAGCGGCCAAACTGAAAGAGCTCAGTCGCAGGACCACCTTCATCCGAGTCACACAACAATCTAGCCAATTGTTCTCCTAGATCTGTCTGGGTTGCAAACGGTGTCCGTACTGTGCACATCATCTTTCTGCGTTACATACGGACTGAAGACCGCTAAGAATCCCACACTTTCTTAGCACTGTACCAGAGACAGTGTGTCACGTTGCTTTGAACTTATTGGGAGAAAAGACTATCCAGTCAACAGTATCTCATAGTAACAGCCAGGACCTCCATATCTGAGCATTTACCCTGCGCACAGGGCTTGTTATTTTCTCCAGAGAGCTCCTTTCTCCACAAACATATCTTTCTGTTTTGCTCAGGACCAGAGCTGCAAAGCTGTTAAACTGCTGTACTTTTTTTTTTTGTTGGAGAAATGACCTTATTTAGAGCATGAGCATGATTTAGCCTGCGGTTAATATAAGTCTGTAAGGTCCCCAAACATTGTGGGTGTAAAAGCGATGAAGACTACATATGAAACGCTGAACGGAGCCTTAGAAAACCACAACGTTGGGGAAACATATCAAAACTATGCAACAGTGTTACCAGTGTAAGGATATGAGCCAGCACGAGGCCTGAGCTGAATGAAAAGTCTTTACACGGTAGGGATTCTGTATAAAGCAATACGCTGAAAAAAAAAGATGAGTATGTGCTAAAAGTGTAAATTCACCCCAAGCTCATGACACGGCTTTATTCAATGCCGTTACTTCCACTTGAAGTCAAGAAAGGTCACTAAAAGGTAAAAAAAAACATCTTTACGACGATAATTATTTTATTAGGAATCTATCCCAGATGTAGAATAAATAAAAAGAGAAGAGTGCATGAACATGGTAGTCGGTAATCGGTGAGATCTATGGCTGATTTAAATATAAATCCATTTCACTGACACTGATACCTTTACTCAAAGGGAACTGCAATTTCAAATCAGACTGCTTCTGTGCATCTGAAACAAGCAGCCACCATATCAAAACCCATCACAGGTGGGAATCTGTATCCATGTAGATTGGCTCCAGGATTACTTGTTACTTCCCGAAATTCGGCTGAACTGCGCGATTCTTTGATGGCTAAACATTGATGTTACCTACATCCAGTCCATGCCAAATCGAATCACAGCTGTTATTCATGCTCGGAAAAGGTACTACTACTTACTACTATTTTCTTTGTCCAGTGCACGTTTGTGTTTAGTGATTCGACATTTGTCATCCACGTAGCATTCAACTGCCTTACGTTCATTAGTTAATTTGCTCTGGGAGCCAGTCCTAGCAAACAGCTAGTGTTATCCTGAATTTGGAACCCCTGCCATCAGATGCATCCCATGTCATGGGCTCGAACCGTCTTTTGTTTTTTTTTTGTTTTTTGCCTTTCCTCAAAAATAAAGGTAATCGGCCTTAACTATACTTTTATTGACTAAAATAACTTGCATCTGGCGGCAGTGGTTCAAAATTCCAAATACTTTTAGCTTAACACCACCTGGAGCACCACTTTAACGGAGCCTAGCACTGTCAAACTTTCAACCGTTAAGGTCTGCGATTTAAATTTCGATGGTAATTTAGCTTGAAACTTTTCTTGAAAAAGCATTGAAATCTATGACTTAAAAAAAAAAACAATGCTTGGGAAATTTAGCACGTCTCTGTGAATTTAGCAGGGTCCTATGCTACATATAACCCACGCGCATCTTTTTAAATAATCTCTAGATTACTTATTACAAATAGTACATTTGAAATGCGAATGCATTGCTTATAAGGAATAAGGTCATGAAACGCTCAAGTGCACATGTGAACGAGGACATGCATTGAGGGACATCACTTCATGCCAGTGTATTCGGCATAACACTTAGTACACAGCTAATTGGTGGACCTCCCCCCCCAAAAAATAATAATTTCGATCCACAATTGGCTAAGTCTGTTCTGGTCTGCAGGACCTGCGGATACGGAGAGCTGAGTGTTACAGTATTCATGTCCTTAATAGCTATATCCGGGCCAAAATATGGACACTGCGTTGGTTTGCTTTAATGAAACCTACTTTAGCAGACACACTTTTTTTTACAGGATTCAGAAAGACACTTTTCAGTATTTCAACGGAAAGCTTCCGACTTACAGATGTTTTATTAGTAGCAAAGGGTTTGCTGAAAATCTCTCACATTCTGCACACTGTATATACGCAAATAGATGCATGCTTTGTCTAATTTTTCGACATACATATGCAGCATCATGCCTCCCCTTGCCTTAACGGTAAACATCACGTAAGGTTCAAGCGTCTTGAGCTTTTATCAGTTTTAGCGTACTCTTCCACCAGCGGGGTGTGCAATTTCACTGGAGTTTGTCGGTGTCTATTTCAGCATTTTCACCTACTGCTCCGATCTGAAAAAAAAAAAACAATAAAACTCAGGTCTAGTAATTTTTCTGGCCTCAACATGTTTGAATGAATTTGCTGAGTGTCTGCCATACCAAATGTGACGTGAACGTAAAACTTAAAGCTGTTAAAGCATACCTGAGGTTTTGCGTTATTTCGTGGAATGTTACGCATTTGTGACTTCAGATGATTTGCCGTATGGTATAGCCTTGACCTGACAGGAGCAGAGATCTTTGCACGGCATACTTTATCGAGTTCTTGAATGTACGCTGTGTTTTGGCAGGATGTAGCTTCAGACCAGAGGAATGTGAAGGCCTACTGTGCTCCAAGCGCTTTATTTCCAAACTGGTGTCTCACTGTAACTCATGGAGAAATAAAGCTATTTAAAGGGTGAACATGTAGCATGACTCATCTTTGTAGAAACTGTAAAACGTATTTTTAATGTAGCACATTTATACCGATGGTCTTCCTCTATCCTCTAAAGCTAGGCAGCAGCGTAACTGTTAGCGGATTTGTGATTTAAAAAAAAAAAAAAAAAAAAATCGACACGATTCACAGCTGTTGCAAGTGTTTCTCCCTCTGCACCACTGCTGCCTGGTTGGTGTTCTGAGAGGTGAGAAGTTACACTGGTGATGAGTCAGGTGCCTAATTGTGTTAGGATCACTCTGAATGCAGTGCTGTTGGTTTCAGGGCTTGATTAGAACTGATTATATCTTTCGCTGACACTTATTTTAATGAATGAGCCAGCTACTAATGGAATCTGATACTCAAGGCAGCCAGCTCATCTCACGCCCACACTCCATTACCACCTCCATCAGGAACAGCCAAAACACTACCATGGTTCCCTCTGCACTGCAATAACACTGGGGTTTTTCCTAAAAGAGTTTAAGAAAGTGGATTTGGTTGGTATGATATTTTGGAAAACCGACTGCAAGCTGTACAGAGGCAGCAGTCGATTTGTATACTTGGTGATATAACCAGCTAGAGCACCAGTCAGCAATATTCATGAGCGTGTGCACGTGGGCATGAGACTGAACTGAATGGATTTATATGTTAATGATCTGCACTGTACTATACTTCATGTGAGCTCACACCTAGGGATTCGCTTGGTCAAATCCAAAATAATAGTAGCATAATGAACAAAGCCATGCTTAACACAATAAACATGACATTGACCAAAGACGTTTCGCTATTGGCACTGTAATTTTATTAGTACGTGTATACTGAAACAATAAACTTGTACTGGTATACAGACGATTTTCTTTTAAACAAGTTTGTTCACAACCTGAATCAAATATTGTTATTCAGAATAATGAAATAAGTTCTAACTAGAAAACTGGCAAGCACCATCAAAGAAAGGGACCATAAAATCCAAGAAAACGGACATGAGTGTATCCTACAAATAGACACACCACAATTAGAAAATAGAATCGGTTCTTGAATTTTTTTTTTTTTTTTTTTATTTTTTTTAATATTAAAAAAAAAAAAAAAAAAAAAAAAAAAAAAAAAAAAAAAAAAAAAGCTAGTGCAAGTACAATATATTTTACACAATTTACAGAGTAAGCACGCATATGGAAACAAAATAAAAACTAAAATAATCTCCATTCACAAAACAACTTCCTACTTAGGGCTTTATGCGACTCTATATGGATTCTTCTGTACTAAGTAAGGTGCAAAACATTCCTCCATTTCCCATGACTTCTTGCTGCAACTGGCCTGACTTCTCTATGTCAATACCAAGAAAAAGAAAAAAAAAAGCCTTGGGATTGGATGAGACATTCATTGAGTTTACATTTAACAGTCTTCTTTGATACAAACAAATTCCAAAGCTTTTAAACCATAGGTTGTATAATTCTCCGTGAACCTTTTGGCCACCTTCACCCATCCAGCTGTTGCTCTCAGATAGTATCTTGTCCTGTTGAGTGGTTCTAAAGTTATGATCATTACCCTTTGAAAAGGAACTAGACACTGACTTTCTTTCCCTTCCAGTCGGGCACATTAAATCCATACAACC
The DNA here is from genome assembly GCA_034779995.1 of Parotocinclus haroldoi. Classification (NCBI taxonomy): domain Eukaryota; kingdom Metazoa; phylum Chordata; class Actinopteri; order Siluriformes; family Loricariidae; genus Parotocinclus; species Parotocinclus haroldoi. Next base: position 13,047 of record JAUZST010002306.1, on the reverse strand, counting down.
TGCAACACCTGCAGGCAATCAGTCCGGTTTCAGAGACTAGTCCTTCCATTTTAATGACCAGTGGAGTCCTGTGTCTGTCTATACGCCGCTCTAACACTCACAAAAGGGGTTACAAGAAAAGCATCAGAAAAGCGTGCACACTTTGAAACAAATCCCAATAATTCACCCTATAAAAATGAAAAATATATGGTGTCCCTGTCTTGAGGGTCAGCAGGTGGTTTGTAGCCTTTTTTTGTTTTTTTTCCACTTGTTACGGATCAATGCTTGCTTTAGTATATCGTTCAAATAACTTCAATGTTTTAACTTGAGATGCTAAAAAGATGACAGTTCAGGTTTACAGAGTATCACCGAAGACTCATTGGCAACATATTGAAAAGTACAAAAGATTTTATGGAGTTTTTTTTTTTTGGAGTTAAACAAATTCTGAAGCATAAATACATGCACCAGCTGAGAAAACGCATAAATGACGACATCAGGTTTGTGATAACGGCTTTATCCACACGTCAGACGTGGTGGCCATTCAGAGTCTGAGATCGTCGTTGGTTCCAGTTCTCAACGGCGAACCAAGGATAACATGGTTTACATGGACCTGAAATTGACAAGTAGTCAATTTTAGTGTTCCAAAAAAAAAAAAGAAACAGTGTTTAAGAAGTCTCTTGCCATAAGGTGTTTTCTCCGTGGTTTGGCCAGACGTAAGACAGCTAGGGAAAGAGAAGACAGAACGGCCCCTCTCTCTGAGGGTGTGTTTGTCAGTTTACCAGCTCATCGTGTTTAAGCATGACAAAGGCTGGTTTGTTTCGCATTGCAACAAGACGTGTGCCTTCGTTCACAAAGAGTGCACAGCATTTACTATCCAGCACTGACAAAGCTGAATCATAATAAAGAGCAATAATAATGACTCTAGCTATATTAAGAAGCCCACACACACACTGTATCGCGTAGATGAAAATCAGAACGCGGGCTTGTTGAAGTTTCTCAGCCTGAGATTAATCCAGAGTTTTTGGACATCAACGTGACGTCAAACAACAGTCAAGTGGAACAGAGGACTCCTGGTTGGTTTCTTTGATTCAGTTCAACCCGAAAACATGATTTGCACAATGACACTGTTTGGAATCCAGAGGACGACGACGACGACGACGACGACGACAAAAACAAAAACAAAAAAAGGAAACGTGCTGAAATCCATAAACGCACCAGTAATGTTTAGTTTTCATTTGTGCCAGTCAAACAAGGAAATAGTGGTGCTCCTCGAACAAAACGACCATAACAGAGCCACTCAAATTCATAAAACATTCACTAAATATGATGGAGTCCTCTATCGCAAGATCAGAGTGCTACGCTGAAGAACGAGGCAAAATTCCAAGCCCTAATACACCGATCGAAAAAAATTAGGGAACACTTCAGAACGAAATATATCCCATAATTTTTGTGAGCAGCGTACCCATGTTCAACAAGCACAGTCAAGCACAGAACCCTAATGTTCGGAGAAAGCAAAACCAAACACGGGTAAGGTTTTCTGGTGGCTAGAGGACGACGCAAACTTAAAATGGACTGTCTGGCCTCGGCATCTCAACTCGTTGGACCCATGAACGAGCGGAGAGCGAGGAGGCCTCGCACAAAGAGAAGAGAAATCATTACAGCGGGTACTGGATGATCCCCTTGCTCTCGCACTCCGTTTCTCTCCCTGACGCTCTCTGTTGAATGAATGTTACTCCGCGAAAACACTCGGCGTGGTGACCAAGCCTTTCTCGGGTTCGAAAGTGCTGAAACAGTATTACAAAATCTAGTCTAGAAATGACAAAGAAAAAAATGTGCATTATATTTCGGCTAGGTTTACAAAAGTGGTCCCTACTTTAGCGAGGTTTGGATGCATTTCTCAGTCTGGATCACTCCAACAGATGAAGATCGGGGTTTGTCATGTCACAGACGATGAGTAGCAACACTTCCAAACACACACGCGCGCGCACACGCGCACACACACACACACACACAGGCAGTGCAACACATGCACAAACAAAGCCAGACTTCCACACAGACACAACAGTCTTTAACCCAGCCAGCAAAGGCAGAAACAGACAAATGCACATGGAGGGACAGAGTCGGGAAGGCCTCACACCACCACAGGATTGTGGGCACAACCTAAGAACTAATAAAACAACTGCTTCTTGTATACAGCAGCTAAACACACACACACACACACACGCGCACATACAGAGCGCACAGTTCAACTACGTATTACATAGGACCTCTTGGACGCACACCCGTTCAGACACACTCGTCATCCCTGAGTAAGCCTGAGGAAAGGTTTCTGATGTTCAACAAAGCAAAATACAGAAATCAAGCCATACTGCAAACCCACCCCAAGACGAACAAAGGAGAAAAAAAAAAAGCGAGGAATTGTGCAACAATTGACAGCGAGTGATAACTGATGGTTTATAGCATCTCTAACTGATGATAATGAGTTAGCCCCCCGCTGGGTCAGAGTCATTCACAACCCCAGAGACACTGCATGGTAACAATTACTTAATGCTACACACGTCTGCATGTATGTTTAGGAGTTTTAGGGGTTTCCGCTGGGTGGTTCGCATAAAAACGCCTGATTAATGCACCCAAGATGGTGACGGTGGCTCGGTGGGTAGCGCGGTCACCTCACAGCGAGGTTCGATCCCAGGGTGGGGCGGCCTGGATCCTTTCTGTTTGGAGTCTGCATGTCCTCCCCGTGCACGTGTGGGTTTACTCCGGGTACTCCGGTTTCCTCCCACAGTCCAAAGACATGCGTGTTAGGTTGAATGTTCGTTCTAAATTACCACTGATTGGGTCTCCAACGACAAGTGGAGTCTAACGATCAGTGGCTGCGTCTAACGACCAAGGTGGAGAAAGGCGTGCCGACAGGCTGACCCTGCCGTAGAGGGAAGTAGAAGGAATTAGATTTCTATATTTTGTAAAGCTGCACTGTGACAATGTTTTTTTTTTTTTTTAAAGTGCTATGTAAATAAAATTACACGGATACAAAAAAAGATCCGCTTGACTAGGGTACATCCAATACATTACGCCCAGCGCATCCCTGCCCAGTACATCCCATTACAATGCACATGGTTCATGAAGGGCAGTAAAGCCAGTGTTTTTAATTTTTTACGTTTGTTAAGTGAAAAGCTCATTTTCATGTTATGAGGACAAACTGGAACAAGAACCCCATTTAGACATCATGATTCATGAGTATCAGGATCAGGTCTGGATAGGGATTAGCTGCATGAAAATGTTCGCAATATTGATTTTAAACAACTCTTAGATCCTATAAACCATTTCAGAAGGTGGTCTGAGCCACAGTTGCCAAATAGCATCCCCCTATATTACCATAAAGGCTAGTCCTGGATCAGTTTTGATGACTGGTGTAGGTTATGTGATTAAAATATTATGCATATACAAACAGTTCAGTCTTGAAACGGGCCCCTATTTAACAGTGGTGTGTAATAACGAATATGCGTAATTCACACAAATAGGGTGCACACATGGAATAAGGAGGGTCCTGGTGTAAATGGGTTCTAAGATTTTTGCGTTTAAAGACGTCCCAATTGTTCACTGAGCGGCATGAATAAAAAGACAAGCATATGGCAGACCTAACTTCTTTAGCTGGGCTTTAAAGTCTAAGCTTTGTAGATAAATATTTGATATGTGCCTCGCGTCACTTTTTTGTAAAGAAAGATGCTCCCCGTTTGCAAACTTCTTCAAGTAGTACTTGCTTCCTAACACGATGTCTTATAAACCAGGGTTTCCGATTGCAAGCAGTAAATAAGTAACATAAAATACGAGATTGAATTAAATAATGCTACATATGGTACATCAAAATTTAAACTTGAGTTTAGGAGTTGCACATATGTGGAAAACATAAAGTGTTAAGTACTAGTAATTTCCCAGTAGTAACCAGTACGTCTTTCACCCCTTACATTACTAAGATTTTCTGGTTAATCTCTCCAATGGCGACGGATAGGAAATGAAGAATTGCGGATAGGACTGATGAAAAGTTATTCCAGCTGTACTTTTTACGTACTCTTTCAAGGACTGCCTACTGCCTAAAAACAACAAAACACACACGCATAGTTTCCATTACTACACACACACGCACGCACACAATTTTTCTGTGCTGTTGGTGAGAGCAACCTTCTCAGCCAATGAAGAAGTGGCGAGTGAGCAGGATTATACAGGATGCATTAGCGTACAAATGTCTGAATGGCAAACACTTGTTCTGTGTTCACCCTAGAATCAAAGATCGGATCCAAATAAGGGTCGAAGAAACAGAAATACTGATTGGGTTTTATGGATCTAAGTGAGGTGAGAATGAGAGAGTATGACAGGCTTTTTAGAGACAAAATAGATTGTGCTGGCAGGCAGTTGCGTGTAAAGAATTGGTGAAAAAGGAAGCCTGTAGTCAAACCTGGCAGGTAAACCGGTGAGAGGCTTACTGGTTTTGTATGGGTACCTGAACACGGTCTAGAGGTCACTAGCAGAAAAGGACTGAGCTGGGATAAAGGACATGTCGTCACTGCATATATGTTTCCATTTCTCCCTGAAGATACTGCGCATGAAGAGGCTGTGCAAACTAGGCTAAATAATGGACCAACGATTGAGCTTCTGCGGTAAATATTAGCTTCTGTATTTGGTTTGAATACTGCAGACTAGGGTTATTGCTATATATCGTTATTTGGAATGCTTCCCGTGTATACCTGTAACAAAACTATACAACCAGCCAGAAAGACACAGTTAAATGTAGAGCACGCTAAGTGGCTGCGAGGTTAGTTTAACAAATACCGAACGAGCCCGTGAAATGATCAAAGCAGCTGGCATTTTGGCCCAACAGGTGTCATAAAAACAGCCTATTTTAAGCTGTTTTCTGTCTCAAAATGCTCTACCTTTGTGAAAGGAGGCGGACATTTAAACACGGACAAGTGAAAACGCACAAACATACAAATTGGGCACAGGATGAAATCACAAAAGGAGAAAAATGCACAGTTGTGATGTTGAGCTGAGAAACCCTGTTTTTATTATTTAGGGAAAAGACATTTTCAAATGGGGTGCATTCAATCACCTGACAACAAACCAGCCACCCTTTTATCCATCCATCCATCCATCCATCCATCCATCCATCCATCCATCCATCCATCCATCCATCCATCCATCCATCCATCCAGCCACTCATCCATATCATTAAAGCTCACTCGCATACATCGCCTACTCAAATACACCTGAACAAAGCTGACAATCATAGAGCTCAACAAGTATGCCAGCTTTAGGCTGTGGCTCCAACCTACCCACTTTCTGCCTAGGAAGCTGCACTTTGTAACGTTGTGCATTTATAGATCAGAAACATATCTAATCTGACAGCTGCAAGCCGAAACTCTGAAGTAGTGCTTAGGTACGGGGAATCAGTATGTGACATCCAAAAGATCTATGCCAAATCCAACTGAAATTAGAATGGAAAGTAAAATCTAGCCTTTTAATATTCACTGTCAATAGAAAGTTCCACACAGCCACTTTAAGCAATGAGAACGACAGTCAGACGAATAAGGGAAACCAAATCAGACCAGCAAGCCAAGCCGACTTGTCAAGTAACTGCTACATTTCAGCAAATTGATTTATCAGCCGTCTCAGTCAAGCACTGAGCACTAAATAACAAAAAGTCGTGTTACTACCTCTCCAGATGTGCAAACTGCAAGAATCTGTTAAGTCGAACTTTTAAACAGAAACACTGAACAAATACATACATACACACACGGTGTGTTATGTGCTGCTCACAAAAAATGAGAGGGAGATTTTATTCCCTACTTTCTGTGAGCAGTACATATATATATATATATATATATATACACACACACACACACTGATCAGCCATAACAACAAATCCACCGCCCTGTTTCTACCCCATTCTCCGAATTATCAGCTCCACTTACTATGCAGGTTCACTTTGTCACTCGCTTCCATCTGTTCCTCTGCATACTTTGCTAGTCACCATTACATCATCATTGCGGTGACACAACGGCTCGAGTGGCGGTGTGTTACTCGGTGTTGCACTGGTATGAGTGGATCAGAGACAGCAATGCAGCGGGAGTTTCCATCCATGACCTCAGGAACAGATGAGCTACAGTTAGTGACATCAAGGTAGACGTGTCCAACAGAGTGTTGGGACTGGGGGAACAGTGTTTAAAAACTTGAGCAGAACTGCTGACTGATCCGCTCGTACCAGTGTAATGCACACTAACCTGAATCCAGCTCGTCAGCGTGTAACTACAGTGCTGAGATTGATCCACCAGCCAAACAGTACCTGATCTGTGGGAGTTCTGGTTATTGAAGGCCGGGGCGAACAGATGCACCACACTTTGCATTTACTTTGTAAAACTACCAATATGGTGAGTGGGTCTGACAAAATGCGTCATGAGTGCAGAAACTAGGATGTAGTTTTAATATTATTGCTGATCGGTGTGTATATATAAACACACACACACACACACACACACACATACAGAGACACACCTTCGACACGTGCATACTCCATATACACACAGACGCTCCAGCTCACTGAAAGTACTACATAATTTCACATATGCTTGGACTAAGGCATCTAAGATACACCGCCTGAATTTCTATACATATTAATGTACAAAAGACACAACACACACAGCAACACACCGTGGCCGAAAAAAGGTGAATGTGTCTGTATTCACACGGCATACACACAGGCGCTTCCACATACATACAATAGAAACGAAGGACACCCCTAAAACCAACTCTTCTTATGATATCTTCGTCCAGAGTCATTTCTAAGCACTTTTTCTCCTCACGGCACATCTAGACAGTCTCGTGCTTCGCTTTCTCAAAACCGATACCTATCTCACACTTACACGTTTCATGTTTCATCAGTAAAGTGGCAATGGTCTCACCAGCTCTGGCCACGCTACAATTAAAACAACAGAGGCTGCTGTTCAGGACTTTAAGCACATGGTTTACTGAGGCAGTAGAGCTGGATAGACCCAAGCAGAGCAAGTGCTTCTCGGAAAGAGACTTTTCCCGTCTAGTTTTTTTTTTCCTTTTTTTTTTCCAAAACTCGTCAATCGCACATTCTTAGATCAAGGACCCATTTGAGCCCTGAAATTCCTACAGAACTCTGCTGTACCAACACACATCACACTGTACAGTACTGTGTCTGTATTCAGAAATAATAATAATAATAATAATAATAATAATAATCAACTAAATTCATTAAATCTACCAGCCGGTGTGTCACAGGCGTCTTAAGTGCTTTGATCACCTGCCTTTAGTTTCTTAGATCATTTTCACTGACTCCCTCTGAAAAAAAAAGTGCTTTCTTTTATTAAAATCTTCTCGCTGATACATCCTAACATGTACAGATAGGTCAGTCTGTGTCTACATGACGGCAAGTGACACCTGACTGCAAGTTTTACACAATCGTCACCAAAAAAAAAAAAAAACAAAAGAAAAAGAAACAAACAAAAAAAAACCCCACCAACAAAAAAAACCCAGACCACTCACCAGGTTGGTGGCTTTAAAGCAAGACAGAAAAGAAAAAAAGAAGACTTAATAGTTGGATATATCAAAGAAAACACTTGAATTCTCTTACTTTAGGTCTCTCTTTCCTAAGGAGCGACTGGCACTGCATGATGGCTTCTCTTTCGTCAGCTCAGCCGGCATGTACCTGGGTATTCGGGTGCCCCCGTGTCCCTCTGAGTGAAAGCTAATACAAGCTATAACAAACCAACAGCACTTACAATATCCCTCGAACCTCTTATTAATGGGCATCAGATTGTCTCTTATCTACGTCTTAATGTCAAATGAGGCCTGCTTGAGCAGGATGGCTGACATCATGTAAACTCCTGCAGCCAGTGAAGGAGCGATTTCCGTCCTGCCTCCCTGAGCATCATCATCTAGTCACCCCTCCACCCATTCTCCATCTCGCATGGGAATGGAGCTGGAACTAATGCACTACTTTAACAAAGGCCTCACGTAGTGCTACTTCAGTATGCCTCGATTCAAACCACATCCGTGTGTCAAGACAGAACAATAAGATGCAAGGCTAAAACTTTGTACCCCGGTGGCATCGTGCAGCATTCAGGTGTCGCACATAAACCCCCATCACAACTTCACCTTGCACTAATACTTTACCTGCACCCAAATTCGTCTAACTGAAACAGATTGCACCAATTGACGGTGTATATTGAATTCACTACACATAAGGTGATAACATGAGTTAATTTAGCATACCTTACAGTAATCTGGATAGAAAAACAGAATTTTGAGAAGTCAATTATATAAAAAGCAATATTTGAAAACGAAGAACTTTGCGAGGGTCACTTTTTTTTCTTTCTGCTGAGCTCGAACCGCGATAGTCCAAACTGTCTTTCACTTGCCAACATTTGATCGGCCTTCAATGCTAATTTTAACCTCCTGAGGAATAAATGAAGGCCTAGGAAGAGTCAAAGGCGGCTCCTCCTCAGGTTTATCCACTTTTCGACCCTCGGGAGCTGACCACCTCCGCTTGCGCCCCACAGGTTTGCTGTTAAATTCTGAATCAGAGAGTGGTGGGATTTTACAAGATCCGTTCCCCTTGAATCCCAGTTCTCCGTTCTCTGTGCTGGCCTGAGTGCCAATTCCTCCCCGTCCGCCACATTGAGCCAGTCCGTTCTCCTGCTTCCCCCGTGTCCCCCCCGAGGACGCTTTAAGAGGTGGTTTGAGAGGAGGCCCAAGCCCGGTCATGTCCGAAATCAGCCCCTGTTTTTTTTTCAGAGAGCCATTCTTCAGGTTCTTGAGGGTGAGGGAAATGCAGACATCGCCCACTGCCAGCCTGGCACAAGGCAACTCCAGCAGTTGGGTAGTCCGGTCAGGACAGCAAGATGACCAGCCCTGTCCAAACACGAAGAAGGGGTACTCCACCAACACCTCCACGCTCACCTGAGGGGCCATACAATACAGAGCACATCAAAACGCTTAAATGCAGTTCAAACAGTGCCAGACAGGAATGAATGGGTGTGACAGAAACAACGTGTTCTCATTTGTGAGTCACGGATTTCATTTTGTGTGGGTGTCCCAAATCTCAATTCACAGATAAATGAAACAGATTTTCACACAGCCCCCTCACAGCAGAACAGAAGGGAGCTGAACTAAGAGATGACTCAATTAGGAACCCACACAAACAGCACTAAACACGGGGACCATACGGAAACAGGCGGCAGATTGACTGCGTCAGAAGATAAGGACTGATATAGCAGACATGTAAAATCACGTCATTATGGAGTTAATGTAAATGAACTTGTATATGAGCCCCCCACCCCACCCCCACCCCCCCAAAAAAATATACAGCTTCCCAAAGGATAAAGGCATAAAACCGACATGGTATATAAATAATATGAAGAGAAACCATATATTAATCGGTAGTATGGTCGCACAGTGATTAGCACTGCAGCCTCACAGTTTCCAGACCCAGGTAGGCTGGCTTTTGTGGACGCTGCTTTTGTACTCAATCTTGATTACAATCCATCCTGTTTGAAATTACATAACTCGTTAGGTTTTTTTTTTTTTTTTTTTACACCTCATTACTAGCCCTAAATTGTCCGTGATGCTGCACTGGCCTTTCGCCTGTAAAATATGGAACTGGCACTATAAAGAGAGAAGTGTGCAGCCCACCTGTGAGCGATGCTCTCCTACTGCAAACTGGATAATGGCAGAGTTGGCCGTGTGACTGCTGTCAATGCGCTCCACTGTGCTAGAGTCTATCTTCAGGTCGCTGCTGATTTCTGCACTCTGAATGAAGTCTTCTGTCTTCAGGTCCTCCACACGCTTCAGCTCCCCATCAGCCAGCTGAATTATGGAACCCTTAGCAAAGTAGGGCGGCAACAAGGGAGCGGAAGTTACAGGTGGAGTAGTTAACAGACTGGCAGAAGCTGGCATCACAGGCAAGTGCAGCTGGGCCTGAACCACCGCCCCTGCAGGGTGGGGGAAGGAGGCAGGAGGCTCGAACGACTCGCCTTTGGGTGCGGCTGAGGTCACAAGTGCTGCAGCAAAAGTCGGTGTTGTGGATGTGGCAGTAGCTTCTGTCCCACTTACTGGGATGATAACGGGCTGAGTTCCTGGTATAAGCAAGTGTGGAGGGAGGCTGGTGTGATAGCTGAGTGGCTGTTGCTGTCCTGTGCCTGCAATGTACCCAATAATGGGCTGATGAGCGGGGTAGAAGTTGGTGGAAGTGAGGCCCAGGGACAGCTGCTCAGTTGCGCTGTGTGTCGTCTGGATGACTGTCTGAGGAGACAGTGTGGTAACTGCTGTCTTCAGACCGTCTACCGGTGAGGAGGGAGGTGGAAAAAGAAGGGAGCTGCTGGATGTGGAGTTTGGGAGAGTGCGCGACACAGGCTTGCCTGCACATATCCCTCCTTTTTCTGCCAGGGCCAGTGAGGGAGGCAGCTTGTCTAGGGCCACCCCAGGCTCAACGCTAGAACTGTGACTATTGGGAACTAGGACTAGTGATGTCCGCAAGCTGCCACTGTCATGCGCATATTCTGCTGGGAGCGACATATGCCTGGTCTCGTAATGGTCTCGCTGGTGGATATGGTGCTGATGGGTAGACCCTTTGGCTGTACTGCTGCCCTGCTTCCCTAAATTAGAATCTGGGAGTACATTGAAGCGTCTGGCCTTCTCTAGCTCACCATTCAGGACCTCTCTAGGCTTGGTATCTTCCTTCTTCGACATGAGCCCATCTGTGTATTGAAGCAGGACCTGAGAGGGCCCACTAAGGGCAAGTGTGTGCTGGAGGTGCAAGGGGAGATGGCTCTGGACATACTGGGTGGAGTGGTGTTGGGGGAGGCCGTCTGATATGGGAATGCCAGGAGGACAAACTAGCTGATGGTGCTGCTCGAGTTTGGGTGCTTGAGAGTTGGTGGTGCCAGTGTAGGCTTCAGTGTGTCGCTGAGAGGAATTTGTGGTGGTGGTGGAGGCTCCGGTGGGCACAAGGGGAGAGATATAGCCAGTATAAGGCCCAGCATACGAAGGGGTAATGAAGTGAAGGTTTGGGGGCAACGGTGTATATTGTATGGTGCCAGCATGCTGAGAAAGGGGTGATGTGTACACAGCAGAGATGGTGGATGCTGTAGTGGGAGCACGAATGGACTCGCTTGTGGATCCTGGCAGATTGGACTGAGGGCCATCGGCTTCTGCTGAGTTGCTGGTGAACTGTCTGCTGCTCTCATGCCCACCGGCCATGCTAGCAAGCCAGGCAAGGTTCCCTCCACGCTGACTTTCACTGGCAGGCGCCATCACCATGGGCCTCTCCTCTGAGGGAAGGGTACTTGCTGGGATTTCTCGCTTCTTTGGGGGCAGGCACTCATTGCTACGTTCTTGGTTGGACTTCATGGTGATTTTATCTGCCGTACCTCAATTCTAATGGATTTATTTAGATTTTTAGTTCTGTCTTCGTGACCTCGGCGCCACCTGCTGACTGGCCGGTGGTGTAAGGGCAGTGGGGGTGGAGCAGACAGCGGTGGTGCTGGTAGCTCTCACCTGCGTTTAAGGCTGGATGGTCACTGATCTCAGTTGAAAGCAACAGAACACATGTCTGCTGAGAGATGGTGCTTGACACAATTCATGTGGAATCATTTCCCTCTGAAAGCAAGCCTCCAGGACTGCAACAGAAACCTGCGGAACACACAGACGAACACACTTAGGGGTGGGGCTTGTAATAACACATCAATGATGTCTCATAACTACGCCACAGTATTTCTGAAAACACGCAGTCGTGGTAAGTGCACAGAATGGTTAGTGTATTGTGTGTACTGTGTATGTGCAGTGGTACACTGTCCATTTTCAGCACAATATTGCTTCCACAAACTCTGCGTGTGTTAAAACACAACCGAGTCCCTTTGCGGCTCGAAATGGAGCACTCAATATGAGCATCATTAAAAACGAACGACAAGCACTGACTGAATCGTAAAAAAATAAAAATAAAAGCACAATCTCAAACAAATAAAGATTCATCACAGTTCAACTTCTGACCCTGCATTTTGTCTAGCCCAGCGGTAGGCGAACCCCTGGGGTAAGGCAAATGAATAAGGCATGTTTGCGCCAGAAGAGTCTCAGACAAGGCAAAAAATTAAAATCCGTAATGCTTGTCACTTGTAATAATTGGTTTGTTTAGTGTTCAATAAGAAGAAGTCTTCTATGAACTACAACATTTTAAACAAATTTCATTGGAGTTTGGAAGCAAAGGATATGCATGTGTGTGTGTGTGTGTGTGTGTGTGTTTGTGTGTCAATAATATTCTTATCTACAAAAGGAGGCACTACAGAAAAGGTCTGGTCTAGTTGTGTTTGAGTAAGGAGAGGCTGGTCGGGGGATGATCTCCTAACTCTGTAACAGTTGCCCCTACCTAGATACACCTGTACCCTGTGTTTTCTGGCAATAAACAGCGAATGCAATCATGGAATATGTAAATTATTACAATATCAGAGTGAAAAGATAATCTTAGGAGGTTAAGGAGACTCTAGAACCCTGTTAGGCCATCTCTAGACTGGATACATGACGAGATGCAGTTGGGCATGGAGGCATACAAGTTCTGAATATTATTGAATTAATGATTATTTTAACTTAAAGGGCTACTCTTTCGCATTGTGCTAAAAGAATTATAGCAAATTGCAGCAACAGAATTATCAAAAGATCTGCGAGAGAAGATAGTTGAACTTAAAGAATGCCAGTTAGCAGTGTTCAAACTGTAATTAAGAAGTGGAACATGAGACGGTTGAGCACAGAGACAAACCTCAACATTTTTGGAAAAATGAGTGAGTGAAGAGACCAAAATTTGGAGAGGAGTCAACGAGGCCTACGACGAAAAGCCCACCATGCCTACTGTGAAACACGGAGGTGGGTCGGTGATGTTTTGGGGATGAGTGAGCTACACCGGCACAGGGAACTCGGTCAAAACTGATGGCAATAGGAGGCATTTTATTAGAAAATACTGGAGGAAAATTTGCACTCATCAGCCCGGGAGCTGCGCATGGG
>JAUZST010002305.1:0-18174 GCA_034779995.1 Parotocinclus haroldoi | reverse complement strand
TGCTTAGTGTCATTGTCTTTCTGCATGACCCACATTCTCTTGAGATCCAGGTCACTCACTGGTTTCCTGATTTTTTTTAGTAAGGCTTTAGTTATGCATCTCTCTCTCTCTGTGTCTCCCTCTGTGTCTCTCTTTGTCTGTGTCTCTCTCTCTGACTGTTTCTCTGTGTCTCTCTGTATGTCTCTCTCTCTCTCTCACTGTCTGTCTCTCTGACTTTTTCTCTCTCTCTTTCTCTGTCTGCGTGTGTCTCTTTGTCTGTCTGTCTGTCTGTCTCTCTGTCTGTCTGTCTGTCTGTCTGTCTGTCTCTCTCTCTCTCTCTCTCTCTCTCTCTCTCTCTTTCCACTAAATGTTTGTTGTCTGTTTGTTTTTATGCAGGTGCCCAGTGGACGAAGCGTGCTTGCACAAGGAAACCGGTCTTATGTCAATTCCACCATGGATCATATGGCATAATTTGTGGATGGCACTGAAATGAGTTGTTAAAATTGGCACCATGACTAAGATGTAAAAGTAATGGGTCGTGTGTCATGGGAAAGTAAGCGGGGAGCAACGTTATAAAGAAAGTAGCTTCACTAAAATAGCGCTGCCTCGAAATGCTCCAAAGTCGAACCGCAAGAATTCAAGGCATTACTCGTCCGCCACAGTGGACCTCAGAAAGGCAGCGGATAGCCTTCACTGTCCTAGCACTCCGGTAGCCATTCAGCATTATGAGAAGACATAATTCATATTTACCCTGTTTAAAGTAAGGTGCAGGGATGTGTGCTGCTGTGTGCGTAATTATGTGCGCTCCTCTTAAAGGGTGCTGAATATTATGCAAATTCCGGGTGGGGGTCGTCCTATTTTTAGATCCACGTTTTAATTAAAAGTTAACTCTGAGACCTGGAGGTTATGTTAGTGTGTAAAATGAGCACGAGGAACAACGTAAGCGGCATGCAGCGTGAGCTAAAGCAGATCAAAACCTGCATGTGAGCACGGCGTGGTTCAGTCACCAGGTGCAGCGGCACGCAGCGCAGCCCACGCACATTTCTCTCACAGCAGCTGCGCAGACGGGAGCCGCACACGCATTTCTTCTGCTGCTTTTTCAGTCATGTGGTTTATCAATCTCACCCTGCTTATACTTAAGTTATCCGTTTTCGCCGAGGGCTTTTCGACCTGCCAGTCGTACGATTTAGACGATCACAAGTCGAAGAGGATAGAGGCGGTGCGCGGGCAGATTCTGAGCAAACTGCGCATCCGCTCGCCGCCGGACCCTGCATCAAGCCCGCCACTGGATTCCGTGCCTTTCGAGGTCATGCTGCTCTATAACAGCACCAAAGATCTACTAAAGGACCGATCCCGACATGCCGAGTCCGCGTGCGAGCGTGAGAGCAGCGAAGAAGATTATTACGCCAAGGAGGTGCAGCGTATAGATATGCTGCCGCCGCGCACTGACTCCAGTGAGTATAAACTATACACTTTCTATCAGATTTCTATATGATCTCACTCAGCAGTGATGGTACCTGGACATGGCAATATCCTTTTCAATGTATGGTCTATCGTGATGCGTAAAATCTGCCAGAACTCGTTTAAATGAACACTTTTCCAACCCAATTCTGCATTCACTTCATTCACTGGCTCCGCTGAATAGATGCATTACTACAGCTATAACGCTCTTGTTAAAAGCTTTATACTAAACCAGCACCAGACCAGAACTAAACATCACAAGACCAACTTTGAATTGGAACAAATTTGGAACCTGTGCAGAAATGGTGGTATTTTCTGGTTTTAGATGATTTAGATGATTAGATGGTTGTTCATGAAAAATGAGCTAGACAGATCTAGGTTGTTTTCCTTAACTGAAAAACTGAAACTAATTACACCTGAAGAGTATTCATTGGACATCCAGTTTGGATTTTGACATTTTAAAACACTAGGAACACCTGTTCAACTGCTCCTTAATGCAAATCTCTAAGCAGCCGATCACATAGCAGAAACTCAATGCATTAGGCATATAGACATGGTCAAGATGATTTGTTGAATTTCAAAATGAGCACCAGCATGGAAACGAACAGTGACATTGAACATGGGCTCATTTTGCTGGTCTGAATATTACTGTGATTTTGACTCACAGCCGGAAGAAATAAAAATCTAGTGAGCAGCAGGTCTCTGCCCGAAACTGCCTTGTTGATGACAGAGGAGAATGGCCAGACTGGTTCAAGGTGGCAGAAAGGCAACCATAACTCAAATAACCACTGACGGTACAGTTTGGACAAGCTCAACAAAACTGTAAATGAGAAAATTAGAAAAACTTTGCTTAGCTTGACGAGTCTCACTTTCAAGTTGCAGTGGCAGAATGTGGCATATTCAGCATGAAATAACAGGTAAATTCAACATTGTGTCAATGGTTAAGGCTGCTGCTGCTGGTATATTCTTGCCATTTCCTGACTTTGGGCCCCTTAATAACAACTGAGAATGCCAGATAAGTACTGGTGCTGATTATGTCCATCCCTAATGTAACAGAGTATTGTGTTGATATAGGAGATCAGAACAGAAGCGACCAAGTCATCTCTAACTGTGTGATGCTTTCATGTCAATATGGATGTTGTGAATGTTTCCAGCACCTTGATGAATCTATGAAGCATTAAGGCAGCTGTAAAGGCAAAAGGGCGTACACCCAGTATATATATATATATAATATATATACTTTCATATAATATAATAATTTATATTATATGAAAATGGAGCATTTTATTTTATTAAACAAGATCATTAGAAAAGCAAATGAGAAGTCAAAGAAAGTTGTTTGTTTACTGAAATGAGATGCAAACACAATTCTCATGATTGAGTAGTATATGTTATATTCATGGGGGTGAAACTAGATGAGAGTACCGCACGTCTACTGTTCACACTGACAGCAATGGGGCATGGACAGGATGAGATTGTCCTACAGGTCTTGTGGTATCCTCTTCATACTCAATTTTAAAATATCCTCTAATTTTTTGTGAGCAGTGCCTATCTTAATGACTTATTTTAATAAATGATATAGTAGTGACTCTAGGATGTCTAGACGAACTTTGTGACCAATTACATTGCCAGAGACTGAGAGCCAAGTCAGTTGGTTGTGAGAGATGGGTTCAAACGACACTTGAACACTTTAGATCCAAGGTATACACTGCCAATGTACTGTCTGATTATCATTTATAAAAATTTTATATATATATATATATACATATATATATATATAAAATCACACACCATTGACTGAGATTCAAAAACTTAGACATGAATACAGGGTATTCCAGCACAGTGATGATTTTGTGTCTTCTTCGAGAGGGGTTTCTTGCAAATGTCTTACCGCAATGACACCACTATGTTTAATGAGCAATGTGTTTAGTCATTATACGGTTATAAGATTAAAAACATAAGATGTCAAAATGCCAGCAAAGTGAAGGGACTGGGTTCTAAGCATTAAAGATAGTTAAAGTATTACCTTTTATCTGTATCTAGTTAACTTGCATGTGCTTAAAGAAAGCATTGCCAACATAACATTGGCTAGATAGCAAGTATGTCCTTAAAGTAAGAACTGGTTGTCTAACAATGGATAATTAATTATCATGTCCCTAAAAAAAATGCTTATTCAACCCTATCTAGTTATCTAACGTTGCAGTTCTACCTTAAGTTCAACCATAAGTAATACAGTACTGAACAACTCAGTATCAGTATCAGAGCCGATCTGTATAGAATCAGCTTATTTTATTATAATACAATCTCTGGTTTTATTATAACAATTCATATGTACTGACAGTGATGTGGATCATCCATGTTAAATCATCTTTAAGAACACCATTTCAAGATTAACACCATCATCATTTTGCTTGTAGTAAGTGAATGGCACGGTTAATATCAATATCAAATCAGTCTCAGTAACAGTCCATACTGGGAAATGGATAAACTTTTATCAGGATGCATTGTTGTTGTTGGGACTGTTTTTTTAATAAGTGGACTTTACTTTTTTTTTTTTTTTACTTTTACACTGCTGATGTGCCTCGATATGTTGGGGTCTGCGTGGTGTAGTGTAATCCTGACAGAAAATGTAATACAGAGAATGTTTAGAACTTAATGTTACTTAATAACTTAATGTTAAGATGTTAAGAACTTAATGTTATTGTTTGTATGCGTTAAATATCCAGTACATCACAGACGAGGTAAGTGCCAATTAGGTTGAAAATTCTTACATAGAAGTTACCTTATATTTTATGGTGTGTGCCTGAAATGAAATAATTTAGCTCAGAATCCTAAATGGTTGAAATAAGTTATGTGGTGGGCTCACGCAGGCCGTTTCGGTGAGCTAGAGGAATTGAAGCACCTTGAGGCTGTTTTTCAAAACCACACAGGGTTTACAAGTATGCTCTTGTTATTCCACAGACGCAATAAACACAGCCCCTCAGAATCCGTACTTCAGAGTGGTGAGGTTCGACGTCACAAATGTAGACACAAACTCTAGCACGCTTGTCAAGGCAGAGTTTCGTATCTACAGGGTGCAGAACACACAAGCACAATCCACAGAGCAGAGAGTGGAAATGTACCAGGTGAGTTCAGTTCACTGGTCTGTGCAAACTTGGCACTTTCCTAGCAAATGTTGTACTATTAAATAAAGAGTTGAGTGATATCAAAAGAAAAACAATGTTCTTTTTAAAGACTACATATAGTCTGTAACTGCAACCTTTCATTCTGTCCTTCTCTCTCCCTCCAGATTCTGAAATCTGATGATGTTACACGTTCCTCTCACAGATACATTGAGTCCAGAACAGTCCAGCCACAAGCCAAAGGGGCGTGGCTGTCTGTCGATGTCACAGAAACAGTGAAAGAGTGGATTGCTTATACAGGTCAGAGAGTTCAAGCAGCTACGCCATGTCATGAAATAGGGCTGCACCTTATGGTCGATATATTATATTGCAATTGCATCGCCACATATTGCGATTGTGGGCTACCTTGGAATATATTGGAAATATGTTTGCGAATCTTTTGAAGTGAAATTGTCAGAGACTAGCCTGCACCGTTTTGACTAACATCAATCAGAGTGGCATGATTCAATAAAACACCCACTAAAGGATTACCCACTTATTTTGTGATTGGCCAGGAAGTACATACTAAATATTTTTAAAAGGGCAGTTTGTATATTCAAGCCTCATATTTATTAACAAGCATTATATTGCGTAACACTACTGTGAGTCATCTGTTTGTTGTGAAACTAACAAGACATGTGGAGTCATTCATTTTCTATCATTATCCTCCCACACAGAAACGAACCTGGGTCTGATGCTCAGTGTTCATTGTCCATGCTGCACATTTCTTCCATCCACAAATAACATCGGGCCCAACAAGAGTGCAGAGTTGGAGGCTCGATTTGCAGGTCAGAATCTTTCTTTTCTTCCTTGTTTCTGTCACATTGCCCAACGTAACATGTAATAGCTGTGGTCAAAATAATTCTAATAATAATAATAATTATTATTATTATTATTATTACAAACTAGATTATCAGAATTAAGCAGCAAGTAATGGCCTGTGTCAGCTTCAACACAAGTCTAATAATACTTTGGTACGTGAAATTTCAAAGCATCATGGAGTAACTATAAATAAAGTTCATATGGAATAGACCGACCATCTTTGTGATGCAAAAATACTGTTTCCTGTGTGCTGGAATACATGACACCGCTGGCATTGAGAAACCTGGTAAATACAAGATGAAAACACAAATGAGCATAACTTACTGTAACTAGGACCCCTCAGGGGTGGTCTAATAAATTAACTTTTTTCCTCTATCTGAAACGGATTTAATTGCAGGAAACTAAAGTATGCATTCAACACACAGTGTCTGCTGCCAACTAGTAAGTAAGGTGGGGAATCCATAATGTAATTGGCATTTTTATTCCATAGGGGTAGTGGCGATGCATAGGTTAAGGTATTGGACTATCAACCAAAAGGTTAAACCAAAAGGTTCAAATCCTGGCTCTGCCAAGCTGCCACTGCTGGACCCTTAACTCTCAATTGCTTGGACTGTGCTTTGTACAGTTGTATTGGTTGTAAGTCACTCTGGATAAGGGCTTCTGAAAAATGGTGTACATGTTGTCCAGAAATGCTTTCCTGATAACACCAGGCTGAAGTTGGACTGCCCAGTCACCAGATTTAATTATCATTGTGCTTTAATTGAGGGTTGTGGAACACAGAATGGGAAGGTGATATCTTCATTCTGGTGAGAGAGATTTTCCCCATTTAAATTTTGGTTTTAGTGATGTAACAGCCTTAATACACTAGCCCACTTCCACAGAGACCAGAGTTTGAGTGCACAGACACAATTAGTCATACAAATGAACATCTCACCAGAAAAGTGTGTCGGTGGATACTGTTGGGATAGCCCATTGCTGTGTGTGGATTCATTATCGTCATAGAAACCAGCAGCTTGCTTGTAATAAGAGGCGGTTGGCGGCCTATGGACCTTCTCTATTGGGTCATGCATGCAGCAGGCAGGTGTTGTGAGAACTGGAGAATGGGCAGCCCAGAACTGAAAAGAAAGGGACGTAAAATAAATATATTGTAATATATGTAAATATAATGTTTATACTGATCATACTGATTGACTAATCTATTTGTTAGTAACAATTCTGATGACCCTGACACCTTCACTTCACAGGTGTTGATGATGACCTGCTTCGGCAAAACAGAAGGCCAAGTCAGACTAAAGGCCAGTTAGAATTCAGTACCAAAACTCCACACCTCATCCTAACCCTGTTGCCCACAGACCGTTTGGAGAACCCAAATAAAAAGAACCGTAAGAAGAGGGCAGCTGCTGACGCTACAACATGTTCAAGGTATCATTATAATCCATAAAACTTGGTCAACTCGGTTTAGGAAAAATTGTAAAGGTACAAGTCTTTGTATGGGTGTAGCTTGTATGAAAGAATCACAGTACTTGGTTATATATTCAACTTACTGGCATACAATGTAGCCAGTCTTTGCATGCAGTGACTTGCTTAAGGAGTGCCTGTATTTAAGAGTGGAAAAATCAAAGAGATATGCTGGCATAAACTAGTCCTGTTTGGGCCTTCTCTCTCCTGCATAAGCTGTACAAGGAATTGAGTGCACACCGGACTACTTACAAAGTATACAGTATTGTTTGGACTAAAGTATGGTCCTTAAACTATTTAGCCTTAAATAAAACTGGTTTACGTTATTTGGCCGTTTGGGTTTTCTGTCAACAATGAACTTGCAGACCAGTAGTTTACCCAACGGACCCAATATATCAGTTTTTGTTTAAGTTCTTAGGTATACACTATTCAGCCATATCATTTAAACTACCTTCCACATTAGCAGTTAGTAATGAAATGGCTAAAATTAATGAATCACATAGTTGAAAGGAGATACATTACAATTTAAGTCATACTTTAAGTCGGGATTCACGTGGACTTGTTTGTCCAGCACATCTCACAGATGCTCGACTAGATTGACATCTGGGGAATTAAGGCCAAGTAAACACTTTAAACTCTTTGTCATGTTCTTGTCAACTCTTTCAAGTAATTCCTGAACTATATTTGTATATTTGTATAACTATATGTGTTGCAGGTAAATTTGACCAGCACTATTAGGGAACACTGTGGGCATGAAGGGACGTAGTTGGGCTGCAACTATGTTTAGGTGGTAATATCCACATGAATGCCAAAGGTCCAAACCAGGACCAAAGGTTTCCCACTAGAACACTGACCAGAGCATGACACTCTCAATGTTATTCACTACACCTGTCAGTGGTTTTAATGTCAAGGCTGACTAGTGTGAACTGGGCTCTGGAAAGAAATGCATCTAAGAGAAAGTGGACATCTAATCAGTGTTCCTTTCTGATGAAGCGTCAATTAAAGTTAATCAAGATTAATCATTTTATATGAAGTGTACTGTTTTAGTTGAAGATATCTGGTACGAATCTAGTTTGTAAATACTGTAATTTGCCCTAACGTTTTTATGTATGACAGGCAAGTAAAATGTCTCAGGATAGGCAGATTTTGCCTATGGTGTTGGTTATATTAGTTAATTTGTGGTAGCAGGTGAGATAAATTTCTCATATATACAGTATTTGTAAGTGAATATGTGAGTATTGTTGTACTACTTTATTATATCGTTTCATGGGACAGCACTAGAGGTATGACACTGGTATGATATAATGTAAAGTAGTCAGTCTAGGGTCACCTTGTATAACAGTGTACATTTTCTGTGCCCTCAAAATAACTCAATACACAGTCATCAATGGCGAAACCGCTGGCAACAAAAGTGAGTACACCTCTAAGTAAAAATGTGCTCAAATTGTGAATATTTGTGTGGCCACCATTATTTTCCAGCATTGTCTTAATTCTCTTGGGAATGCAGTTCACTAGAGCGCCACAGTTTGCCACTGGAATCATCTTCATGATGACATCACATAATTGGTGGATGTTAGAGACCTTGTGCTCCTCCACCTTCTGTTTGAGAATACCCCACAGATGCTCAGCTGGCTTTAGGTCTGGAGACATGCTTGGTCTTTACCCTCAGTTTCTTTAGCAAGGCAGTGGTCGTCTTAGAGGTGTGTTTGGGGTGATTATTATGTTGGAATATTGCCTTGCAGTCCAGTTTCGGAAAGGAGGGGGTCGTGCTGTGCTTCATTATTCACACTACATGTTGGCATGCATGGTTGGCTCAATGAACTGTAGCTTCCCACAGCCAGCAGCACTCATGCATCCCCAAACCATAACATTCCCACCACCGTGCTTGACTGTAGGCAAGACACACTCGTCTTTGTACTCCGCAAATCGTTGCCGCCACACACGTCTTTGCAGCCTTTCTTCTGCGACAACAGCCATATTTCTGGATAAGAGGCTAGGCATGTGCACTCAGTTTCTTCGGTCAACCATGGCAAGGCCTGTTCTCTGTGGAACCCGTCCTGTTAAACTGCTGTATGGTATCGCCATTGTGTTGCAGGTCACTTTCAGGGTGTTGACATTCTTCTTATAGCCTAAACCATATTTGTGTAGCGCAACACTTTTTTTTCAGGTCCTCAGAGAACGTTTTGCCATGAGGTGCCATATTTAACCTCCAGTGACCAGCATGAGAGTGTGAGGGTGACAACAAAAAATTAGCACACCTGCCTACATTGTATCAAAGTGTCACATCTTCAGTGTTGTTCCATGAAAAGGCACAAAAAAATAGTGGGTGAGGGGTGTCCTCACTTTTGTGAGATACTGTACGTTTTCTCTCCTATCTATATCTTTATCGTCATCATTTTTCAAATTCCCTGATGAATATTCACAGGAATGCAGATCAAGGCTGCTGTTTACGATCTCTGTATATTGACTTCCGTCGCGACCTAAATTGGAAGTGGATCCATGAACCAAAAGGATACAAAGCAAATTTTTGTGCAGGCAACTGCCCTTACTTGTGGAGTGCAGACAATCACTACAATATGGTGCGTGAAATGAACGCGTTATACTAAATTCAAGAAACATTTCTGTCTTTTAAAACTAACCAGAGAACTAAAAACTTGCATTTTGTTCCGCTTTCTCTAGATCCTGCCGCTTTATAACAAAATGAATCCTGAAGCATCAGCATCTCCTTGCTGTGTGCCCCAGGACCTGGAGCCTCTCACTATTGTTTACTTCCTTGGACGGAATCCACGGGTGGAACAGCTTTCAAACATGGTGGTGAAATCCTGTAAATGTCGCTGACTGCTAGATATATGCCAGTGGAGATACTGAAGTGATGGGATTTTAGTGTGGTGCACAGGAGAGGATGGTGGAAACAGTAATCTAGAGCATCGAAAATATCTTTGTCGAGCAAGAGAAGCAAAGTGAACACATCTGAGATGTTGCTGCACATTCTTCTCCGGTTTCACTCATGGAGCATGGACTTTGAGTCTTTCACACCATAAGATGATAAATACATGCAAACTATGCTTCGAAAACTGAAACGTTCTTCAGGTTTCAATCCATTTTTATCATAGTGTTTAGTCTGATACAGCTTCAATAACAATGTTTAAAACATCGAGCAGTAGTGTGTGTGGATGTAGTTCTGAAAGAGCAGTTTATGTAGAACTGTAGAGCAGTTTATTGTATTTGTGATTACAGCAACTGTAAATATTTTTCATAGTTAGGCAAGAGTTGTATATGTTTATATATCAAATAAATTTTTGTAAATTACATGGCTCGAATCTGGCACTGGATTAGCAAGAAGGTACAGTGCATTTTGAAGGAAATGTCCATTGTGTTTAAAGCCTGAAGTTTATTTACCAAAACTGTAGGGCACTGCCCTGTACAAAGAGAAGAACCTAAAACCAATTTACTTAAGACTAAACGCCTATTCACACCATGTGGTTTTTCGCACGAAAAAAAAAAAAACCGACGCGATTTTCAACGCAGTAGGACCTTCATATCAAGCTCATTACTTTTTTATGTCTAAACACTCCCTGTCCACTTTGTTTTCTTTAACGCCCCTTCTCCTAATGTGTCACAGAGATTTCGCAGTGTCTTTTTCACGTCATCAACTTAACAAAACAAAGACACGAGCGAAGGTAAGTGCAGAAAGTTAAAGCTTGGGTTTATGTGGCCATGAAGAAGCTAGAAAGCAGATTAACATTCGAAAAACAAGAAAACAAACATACAGTCACTAAGGTTTTCATCATCATTCCCCAGCCTTTCAGCTATATTCCACTAGCTTTCTTTTTCAATATCCATGTTTATATAGCCAGCATGTTGCTTTTCATATATAAAATATGCTTTCTATATAAAGCTTTTTTATACTCAGCAGTTAGCAGGATGATCTGTACTACCTGGCAAGTGAGCTCTGATTGGTCGGCCTGATTTTAAGGCAGCGATCAA
Organism: Parotocinclus haroldoi; assembly: GCA_034779995.1. Taxonomy (NCBI): domain Eukaryota; kingdom Metazoa; phylum Chordata; class Actinopteri; order Siluriformes; family Loricariidae; genus Parotocinclus; species Parotocinclus haroldoi. Next base: position 7,306 of record JAUZST010002305.1, on the reverse strand, counting down.
CACTAGAAGGCATTTTTTTATTTACACAGCATCATGGTCTGGCAGCTTTTGATCCGTAGAAAAATCAGACTCTGTGGAAAAAGCCTTGACTCATAATGCAAGTCTAAGGGTAGTTGTAGCTCTAGGCAAACATATATTCAGATTACACGGGGATGTGCTTACCATATACTGCTCACAAAAATCAGAGGATATGTCATTATGGGATATTTCATTTGAAGTAATCCCTACTTCCCTACAAGCCTTACTAAGCAGAGTTTAGTTTTATTGTATTGCTCTCAAAGCAACATGATGGTTAGTACTGTTGCTGCACTGCTCCAGTTTGATTTCTGGACCACACTCTGCCTTTGCATCTTCTCCAAATTCAAAAGACGCAAGTGTGTACCTTGTCTTGCTATACTTGTGAGGACCAAATGTCCCCATGATGATAGGAAAATCTGTAATTATTAACCAGTGAGGACCGTTTTCCAGTCCTCACTTCTTTAACTTTTTTTATTTTATAACAATAGCTACTTTTATTTGGAAAACCAAAAGACTTTCTTTAGGTTACTGAGGTTAAGGTTAGGGTTAGGTGGAGCATTAATAAGCAGACTAATTACAGTAGACCTCACAAGTATAGAGAGGCAAACGTGTGTGTGTGTGTGTGCGCGCACCCTCTGCAATTAATTGGCTTCCTGTCTATGATTGTACCCTGTGATTCTGGTTAGGTTCCAGCTCCAATCATCCCTGACTTTAATTAAACAGGTACAGAAAATTACAGAATAAATGTATTGCACTCTTGTAACAGTATTATGACTTATTGATGTTTCTGGCTGGCTCTGACAATTATGTGTCTGATCTTTTGACATTTATCTGGCAGGGAAATTTGCTTCTGTAGAAAGTAAAAAAAAAACTCCACCCACAAACCAAAACCACATTGGAAAGCTTAAGAAATATTGAATAATAAAAGCCTAACCCAATTAATTTGGGGAAGTTCTGAGCAGCGAGTGAAATGATGTAGATTGGTAACTATCTTGACAATGATTAGAGTATTTAGTTGTGTTACTGAAGTTTATGCTTTGTATATTGGAGCTTTGATAGTGGTAAGGAAATATTTGCAATTATGGGCCTACAAACTGAAAATGTGGTTTTCCAAAGTATTGTTAGTGTCTCCAATACTGCTGATGTTTATTTGGCAAGAAAAAGAGCACAGACTAGCTACTGATGACGATATCACACATACTTGCCCATGTCAGATAGAAAATGACTAGTACTTCATGAAAAGCATTTGTGAGCTTGTTCAGTTCATGGTAATAAACTTTGTTGCCAAAAGTACTGAGGCAGAAGCACCTAGGACTGTGGTGGACTTGTGATTAATGGACCAGACTTTAGGCCAGAAGGTCCAGCGTTCAAATCCCAGCTCTAAAGCTGCTGTGGTTGAGTTTTTGAGCAACACAGAAATATCTTGGATTGTGTTATTGTAAGTTTTTCTGGATAAGGAAATGTGAAAATTGCTAAATGTGACTGTGTTTTTATAAAGATTTCCTTAAAAACAGTCCAAGACAATGCAAAATACAGCTATGTTTATTCGGAAACCAATAACGGATACTCCAGCAACCAGTCTACAGAAATAAGTTGCAGGTATGAGCCTTAATTGGCTTGTTTGATTTGAGTCAGCAAGAAGTTGAATCCTAACACACCTCTTATGACTCAGGATACAGTGGTGAAAATAGTCATTTTTTACTGTAATCGTTCATATGCGACGGCTGTTGTGAGGAGTGCCGTGCCGTGCAGGCTCTTTTACAAACAGAATCTAGAGAGGGACATCGCTTTTGTCTCTTTAATCATTTCTTGAAAACTGGTAAATGTTTTATCTCTTTTTAAATGCTCTGATGCCACAGCTGGTGCTTGCTAGCACAGTACAAACCAGTGTGAGTACACAAACTATCATTCTGCATCAGTACTGCTCACTAAACAAATCCGCATTTATAATAATTCTCTTTTTCAGCATAAATATGTATTGCATTATTACCTGTTAGAAGGTTCAGCTGAGAATATCTTGTTGCAGATACTGTTCTTAAGAATTGTCCCAAAGAAAACATTGCATTAAAGTTAAATAGATTTGCAGCAAGATCTCGTTTTTCTTCTATATTGAACACCCACCCCAAGATGGCATCATAGTAACTTAACTAATAAACCAAAAAAATATACAGGTGTTGTATAAGTTTGTTGCCCTCTATTAAGTATGGTGGAGCATTTGTAATTGAGGGGCCGTAGTAACTCCAAAGAGCCTGGAAACCCTTTTAATATACATGGTAACAAGGACTTACATGGTAAATATCTATACTGTATTATATATTAAACTATATATAATCACAAACGTAAATACTTTGGCTTGGCTTGTTGTATATATATATATCTATATAACAATTATATTATATTATTATTATCTAAAAATATAGCTTGGGAAATCCATAAACATAGAGAATCATGCTTCTAACATGACCCTTTGTGTCCCCTGACCTCCACAAGAACATAGATGGGGACAGGGGGATCTGGGCAAATTGTGTATTTCCCTTTATCTTTTACTTTTATTGAGCATTATAGTGAAGATTGTTTTTCCGGCACAAGCTATGGCAATAATAACATACATTCATTGCATCTACTGTTGTTAATTTAGTGATTAGGAAACTAATTAACACATTAAAAATACATTTTTCTTACCATGCTATGAATAGCCAAGGAAAACTAAATTGCTTGACAATTTGACCATAAACTTCACATTACTACTTTACTATAATGGTAATTTGGCCACTTCATGGTTCTATTGTCAAATTTCACAGTACCTTTTTCCTGGGAGACTAGCCTACTAATCGTATTACTAATGTGGAGTGGCTTCAGTTCCTTCAATTACTGAATTTGGAGATGAATGAACGCTGTGTGTTCCTCCTCGTCAGCATCACTCCACTGGTTTTTATCAACTGAAACCAATGCCCAGGCCACACCAGAATACAGTAACTCCCTCCATCATTCAGTTAGACAATGTGCCTCAAAGGACTTCCCACTGAGGACTCAATATCTTAAATCTTTTGCATCATTTCATTTTATGAATATATAATTTAATCATTGTTAATTACTTAATTCGACTATTATTACACAATTAACTACTTCAGTTAACATCTAGACCAGAAGGAGGATGGGTCCCTTTTTGAGTCTAGGTCCTCCCAAGGTTTCTTTCTTTAATATTTTGGGAGTTTTTCCATTCCACTGTTGCCCTAGGTTTGCTCAGTCTGGGAATGACCTTTTATGATAATTAAATTTTGTAAAGCTGCTTTGAGACCATGTTTGAATTGACAAAATTTGACTTGACTTGCCTTGACGAGCTACCAGCATATGTCTGATATGCTAAAGTGAAGTAAAAGGACATGTAAAAAAAAACAAAAAGCTGACCTTCATGTTAAATTGTCAATTTCTATACGGTCGAATACTGAATGGACGGCAGGGCAAACACACGTTGATATGACGTGCTCGGTCGCCTATGCGGTTTAAACTTGCACAGTTCCGGCATTAACAGGATGGGCGCGATTTCCAAACAAACGCCAGATGGTTTACGGTGACACGGCTAATAGCGCAGTTTTTTTTTTGGCCATCTATAACTGCCAGCACGAAGCGAGATATCTTTATAAGCAGTTTATTTAGACCAAAGCAGCAGTGCATTACCGCATACACACATGTACACTGCTCAATAAAGTCACTTTCGATCTGTGGGAAGCACTGTTTAGTTGGCCTACATATTATGTTTGCTTATTTTTCCGCCTATCTTTCAAACCTGTAGAGCCTCAGTTTATCCTCTAAAAGCTAAAAGTCTTGGCAATATATGTCACTGTTTGTTTTTAGAGGAGACATTAAGTTTTTTGTGGTGTCCTAATGTTTATCTGAGCAGCTATGTGGCCGCAGAGGCCGAGCGCTTGGAAATGAGAGGCTTTCTGTGTCTGGCTGCCAGAGTTAAAACCGGCAAAATGCCTCATCTTTCAAGTCTTACCAAAACAACTTTTTTATAACCCATGAAAAAAGGAAAACAGAAATTGAGTGAGACGATGAAGGGTGTTAAACGCAATTACATAAGTGGCATCTGAACGGGATCAACAAAAACATTGCATCTATGCAACTGCAATGTCATGAATCTTTCAGAGTAAACCTGCATGTCTGGAAACGATAGACAGAGATTTATTACTGTGGTTATGTAGATTGAATAAATATAATTTAATAGTAACCAACCTCAGATATATTCAATCAAGAAAGTTAAATCAGTGTTTAAAATCTACTTTCTCAGTACTGGGGCTAAATTTAAGGACACTAGCTAGAGGCTACCCAGGTCAGACCTGTTACAGAAAACAAGTGGGTTGGAAAAGTCTTCAATCTTGTCCAAATGTTGTTTAACAAGCAATGATTTGTGTGAAGTATTAACTGTACTTCTTAAGATATTAACTGGAGCTATGAAATAGGCTAGAAGTGTACATTTTGCGAATATAATGACAATTCTTTTTAAGCGTTGTAAAAATTGATCTGCAGTTACTAGTATGCTCAACATAAACAGGTTAACCTGCTATACAAACCTGCTAAACAGACCTAATTAGCTGATTAAGACCTGCACTGGGGGAACCTATTTGCCCCTAATTTGAGTCCCAGTACCCATAAAGATAAGAGGAAAAAGTCATTTGTTGTTGTTGAGGTTTTTTGTTTGTTTGTTGTACATGAAAGACTGGTTCTACTAATCTGAACATTTTTACAACCATAGAAAGTATATGGTTTAACATAATGTTTCAACAACAAAAACAAGTATTATTTAAATTAATTTGCCCATTGTGCAATGTGTATTATGTATTAAATTCCTAAACTGTTTTTAAAGTAAAATTTTCATATAGCCCAATCTATATAAAGTGTAAAATGGGTCATATAATCCTGAACAACTGCAGCGTAATTTGGAAATAATATACTGCTCAAAAAAATAAGAGAATATTTCATTAATAACTTTGTGATATATATAAGCCTACCCAGATCCACTACTACTACTACTACTACTATTATTATTATTGTTGTTGTTGTTGTTGTTGTTGTTGTAGAGTAGGGTGTATTCCCACCTTATAATAAATGTTTCCTTTGTGCAATCTGGATCCATCACAATCACCACCAATAAAAACAGGTGGCAAATGAATGCATGGATGAATGACTTAAATAAGGAAATGTAAATACAATGCTAAAATGAAAAGTGTAATATTAATGGAATGTAAATCTATTTTGTGTAATTATTCAAAATCTTTGGTAACAATTTTACTTTATGTTAGATATGTTAGTTATGTAGCTCAAAAGCGTAAAAGTTTTCAGTGGTTATCTGAAACTCTGATTGGAAGAATTGAGGCTAGGTGTGTGTAAGCTGAAATTTTAGAGTCTGATACATCCAAAGGGATCCTTCCTTCATTTCTTCCTACTTCCTTCCTACAATCTAGCCAAACCACAGAGTGAACCGGTGCAGGCCCAGTTCAGACATATTCATAGGCTTCTTGTGGGCATTTAATGAAAGTGCAGTAACGTTGGGTTGGATTGGAGAGTTTTGAAATTCCATGCCTACAGAGCACAGGGAATAAATTTAGTGAAGTATAATTTACTGTATATTTTATACTATAGTTGTAGTTTAAATTGAAGGTAAGGTGCCTGAGTGCATTCATGCTGTCCTAAATGTTCTGGGTGTACTGAAATTCTCCACAGAAGTGCTACTATTGCTAAGTGCACTATTTTCAAATCAGATTATACAATTTGGGGAGGGGGGGGGCTGAGGTTGGTTAAATGTCTGAGACCACTTGTGAAAATGTGTCTTTTTTCTCTATTTAAATACAATTTGCTTTAGTATAAGGAATTAAAAATAGTCTTTGAGGAAAAAAAGCGATTTCCTAATGTTACTTGATATGTTCCTCTTTTACTGTAATGACAGTGTGCACTCAAGATGGCAATATGATAGCCTAGCAGTTAAGGTACTGGACTATGGACCATTATTTTTAACAGAAGTAATATAAATATCAGAGTTGAAGTTCAAATGGGGCAAGGTTGTAAGTCGCTCTGGATAAGGCCATCTGCTAATTGACATAAATGTAAATATTGCAAAGAGCATCTTTTAAAGTTACAAAATGCTTAGCTTTTTCTTTCTTCGTGTGCCCCCCATAAATGATGCTTGTAGCGTAGGTCAGGTTACTGTGGAGGAAAGTCCATGACTGCACACCTTGACCTGTTTTGCAAAGCTGTGATCCAAAAGAGCATTTTCAATCGTCGTCTCAGAATTTGGCATCTACTGTACTGTATGAAGTTATAGAAGTAATAGAGCCTTCAACTGTAATTTGAAATATGTGAGGGGCTCTGGCAAAAGCAGGAGCTTCTCACCAGGGCAGGCATCGAGCCAAGAGTAGTGAGCCCTAAAAAATCGTACCCTTTCAAAAGAGATACCTCCAGAATTCCCAAAAATCTCACTTTTGAAAAAACACCAATACGCCTCAACCAGCCAAAGCTCAACACTTGCCCTGGCGAGAAGCACCTTCACTTGACATTAAAGGGTAAGTTGTGTTCCTGTCCATTTATTTAATGAATAAAAAAAGACATTTAGCTTTCGCTTTTCCAAAAAAATTGTATTGATATTCTCAAAAGGTTGCTTTTAAAACATGTTATCCATGTTAATATCCATTAACAAAAAAAGCCATTTTAGAAACTCCTTGTTTAAAAAAAAAAAGCCCTCATAACTTTCTAGTAGATACCTATTTTAGAAGAAACATTTCAACATTTCATTTCAACAAATCAATTTAAGATATAAATATGAGAAAGAAAGAAACTTGAGACGTTTGTTTACTGAAACCAGGTAGAGGTACTGTGTAAGTTTACATTTATTCAGCTTGACTGCATTGCACAGGCACAATATTATGCCTTGCACAAGCAAATATGTCACAAATTGTTCTTAAGTAGGTTGTGGGATTCTGGGTGAAACCACTTCGACATTTGTCTCCTGGGTAATTTAAGATTCTTTTCTAAAAACATAGTGAATGAAAATGGCATTTTAAGACTTAAGCAAAAAACAGACCTTACTGTGGCAACAGTTACATCACATACACTTATGTCTGACCATTGTTTTCAACAGAAGTAATATAAATGTCAGAGTTGAAGTTGGGGCAGTTGTGAAGGTTTGCAGATACCCCAGCACTTCTTCAATCATTTATCACTAGAATTTTTGGTTAATATGGTGTAAACAAAGATATGCACTCTCTGTGATCTAACATTATATACATAACAT
>JAUZST010002304.1:0-18175 GCA_034779995.1 Parotocinclus haroldoi | reverse complement strand
CACACACACACACACACACACACACACACACACACACACACACACACACACACACACACACACACACACACACCTCGTCTGTTGTTTGTTTCTGCATCTGGATCCAGACTGTAAGTCAAATTAGCACAGTGTAGTCACAAACTATAAAAGCTGCCCTGCTCTGCCCACCCCCCCCTGTTCCAGGTGGAGTTCCAGACAGAAAAGAAGGAGAAGAAAGAAAAAGGCCTTCAAACCGAGGCTATTTTCTAGCAGTGAGAGGATGACAATGATTTTAGCCCCAACCCCTCCTCTCTGCCTCTCCATGCTTCAACCCTCCTGGGGTGAAACACAATCGCCTCGAGGCTACATGCTCTGTTTGACACTCAGATACGGCTAATCTCCACAGCCTGTCCAGTGCATAGCAGTCGGGGAACGGCGCTCTAGCGGAGAAGCCTAGCGGGAAGCTCACACTGGATCAGCCAGTCTGGCGCGTAAGTTCCTGCCAGGCAGATCACAGGCTCGCAGTGCCAAGAGCTTGGCATGGCTCATTCAGAAACAGGAACGGCTCCAAACAGCAACCAATAGAACTTCGAATCGCAGTTTTTGAGCCACAACTGGAACAGATACAGTGACAGCAGTAAAAGCACCATGACGCTACGGTAGAATGGCACACGGAAACAATATGTTGACTAAATTTATGATTACAATAAAATAACATTGGCCTTTTAGATCAGGCTCATAGACCAGGATCATAGCAAAACAATCTGTTATACATAAAAGCATTCAGTGGTCACAAAGCAATATTCGAATTTAACTGTTGTTAAAGGTTCAACTCCTCCTTGTTTTTGTAAAGCACTTCTGTAACCTAAACAATAACCTGTAGGACTCGAACTGGGGTGTTTAGTATGGGAAAAGGAATTCAATTCAATTCAATTTTATTTCTATAACGCTTTTTACAATGGTGCATTGTCTCAAAGCAGCTTTACAATCTTATATTATCTTAAAAGGCCAGTCCTAAGTTGAGCAAGCCTAGGGCGACAGTGGCAAGGAAAAACTACCTGAAAGTGGTAGGAAGAAACCTTGGGAGGACCAAGATTCAACAGGCGACCCGTCCTCCATGAGTGGCCTAGATGTTCAATAAATAAATACTTAAAAGTATATTAAATTATAGCAGAATTAGGTAAATAATTTAAATCAATAACAAATTAATAATACCATTTTAATTGGTAATAAAAATAAATAAACTAAATTATGAAACAAAATAGACATAAAATGAGTCCTCAGTAGGAGGTCCTTGGAGGCACATCGTCTCCTAATGTCCAACGATGGAGGGAGTTACTGCACTCTGGTGGGACTGGTTCATGGTTAAAGGTTAAAGGAACACTTAATTACTTAAGGAACGCTTAATCATCAGAATGATTGTAATAGAAGTAGAAAGTTTTATACTGGAACAGGAACATTTAGTAGGAGAACTGCAAGATTTGGTACCAAAACAGGTACATTTATCACAAAAGCAGGAACCTTTGGGACTACAAATAGTAGCTCTTCGAGCTTGTGCACCAAACGGTTCTCGGGACTAATTAGGGAGGAACTATCCACCTCAGATCTAACTTGAGAACTGCATTCATTTCAGGGCCATTTTTGCTTTGGAGTCAGAATGTAGAAGTATGAAAACTGTGAAGCCGCACAACTGTCGTTAAGACGACTCAACATCATTTTGTAATTCCTCCATCGCATTTAGGCTCAGTAACGCCTGGATTTCACTGTCAGTCAATGTGTGTGCTGTTTATACCTATGCCAGTGTACAATGGCTCAAGAGTTCCTATGCGCTAAGAAAAGAAGCTGTCTTGATGTAGGACCTAAAAGGTGCCTGTTGTTACATGTTGTTCTAATGTTGAACTACAATGGTAAAGTTCATTTAGAGCAAAAGTGCCTTTTGATGCTTTACCTAAACAATTTCATCCTGAACTGAAACGTGATAATGAATAATAAATATATTTCCCATTGAAGCTGACACTTTTCATTCTGTTTTTGTAGAGATCCTGCTGCAGCTGGAAGCATTGATACTGGAACTGTAACCTGCGATTTTGCAATAGCACCCTTTACACTACACCTTGAATCTGGTCTTCTGCCTCGGTTGCATTAGATCCTGATGGTGTCAAGCCAAAATTAGAAAACTTCAGCACTGGGTCCGATACTTATGATACAGAATTAAAAGTTTCTGATCATTAGCTGATACATTTGGAAGCTTTAAATGTATAATAACATGATTGTTATTGACGATGGATGGCTTCAGTGTTGAAAACACACTAGAGAAGAATAACTTTCTTTTGATGTCATGTTTTATCTCACACCTTTATTGTTCGAGTGTAACAGTTGTTCTGAACTAGCTTCATGTTTCAGTTAGTGATTTACCATCCCCTCCTACAGAAAAGGCCTCTCAAGTCCAAATTCATTGTTGTGCATGAATAATCCTTGTTTTGTGCCCCTTTACGACCGAAGCTCTCTCAGCCGGAGGCTCTAATTGCTCCACAAACCCCAACACAGTCGCAATCAGAACTCCCCGGCCTACCTGCTGTTTATTTTACTCCCTAAACCTTTCCCTGCCTTATTTTTCCTCTTGATTCTGGATGCACCTCAGCTGCCCCGATTGACTTGCTCTCACGCCGCCGGCTGTTTCTGCTCTGGAAAAAAAAACTACAAAGGGTCAGCAGAGCCAGAAGCCAGACAGAGGAAATAAGAGGAGTGTTTGTCGGCCTCCTTGTATCGGAGACCATTTAAGGCAAATGAGACTGTAAAAATGCCACAGCTTTAATAGCCTGCCACAGGATGTGTGCTCATAAAAGGAACCCCCATATCCTCTTTTTCTCTTTTTCCCCTCGCAGTCAGTCTGCTCGGCCGAATCCATGGCTTCACAGCAGCAGATAAATGAGGACATCAGTGAAAATGGTTGCAGCTGAGTAGAAGATTAAATGAAGTACCAGGAAGCCCATCAATAACCGTACCACTGTCTGTAGTGCCCTTTGTCTCGCAGGAAGAAGGGCAGGAAAAAACGTACACGAGGCTCTCATGGTAGAGCAGACAATAGTACTGTTACTCCACATTTACAGGATACCTAATGACCAGGCGTAACCTCACCATGTCCATTTAGGTATCTTGCAGATATCTCCAGCTTCCGGAAGGCTACTTTACATTGCCCTCATATGCCAATAAATGGACTGCTGTTCTGGGACCTACCATGACTCACGAAGATCATCATTCTACAATGTTTACTTGCATATTTGTCAGTGATTCCTCACTGGTTAGGGTTCGTCCAGAAGGTCTGGATGGGAGTTGATACGAAGACACTTCCCAGTTTACTGTTTCACCCCTAAGCCCAATCTGAGCCTGATTTAGAATTCCTTCCATAAAGGTTTGTGAAGCGTTTAGCTAGACAACTAGGCGCTTTGGTGAGGGGGAAAGTGGGAGGACAGCTCAGAAATTCCCTGTCCTAAACATAAGTCTTCAAACTTACCATCGACCTCAGCGATAGGGCGGAAGTTTCAACTATTCCTGGACCAATCCCTCAGCAATTGTCTTCCAATTCATGCAGCTGGACTTTTAGGGTCATATTTAAAATAATTACATCATCCGAGCATCCGCACAGTTGCACTAGAGGTCCACCAGGAAGTCCTCCAGAAGAGAGGTTTCGTCTCTTCCCCACTGAAAATAGCACTGCAACTGGGTCCAGTTTCATATCCTGTGATGAGATGTGTGCAATGTAGTGTGTGTGGCTGTATCCCAAACCACACACTGCCATAAATAAATAGCATGCGAAATAGTAGACCGTCAATAGTGTTGTTACTATTTTGACATATTGTTTAGTGTGTGGTTGGGACCGAAGCCTGTGGTTTGAGGAACGGGTGCCTGAGGCTCAGCCAGTTTCACAGTGGCTAGAGTTTTTGATGCTATCCATTTAGCCACATCTCTCATTGTGGTAGCATTATTAAATTTAAACCAGTTCGCTTGTACATCAAAGATAGCAAATCCTAAATAGGTAGGCATAAATAGGTAGTGAAATGTTATCGAGACACTCAGATGTGAGCAGAACACACAAAAAGAAGGATCAACAGAGATAGTATTATGTACAATGGGTTGGATGAAGGACATCACAGAGGGGTCAGCTGATGCTATTGCACTTGTTATAGAAAAGGGACACACCCATTGATATAAAACAACAAAGAAAGAGCTGATAGGATTTAAAGAAACTGTATATGTATGAACATAACTAATACGTAACACGTTTATTTGGGAAAACTGTACAATTGAAAGGAGGATCTAGTATCCTGTTGGGCTGCCTCTAGCCTGGATACAAGATGAAATATGGTTGGTTTATAGAACATGAAGGCAAACTGGGAAAACTGAGAGCTTTGTCTTGGAGCTACAACTTTGTTCTAAGCTGGAAGTTTGGTACCCAAACCTAAAATGTTGGTACAAAACAGAAGTATTTAAAGTTACAGTTGGAATCTTTGGTCCTGGATTAGGAACGCTTGTTACTGCAATTAGAACCTGGCCTATTGAGTAGAATTAGTTCCTTTTGGTGCCAAATCTGGCCAGAAAAATTTGTTGCTATCCCAGGAACCTTTACTTATGTAACTGAGACTGTAACATTTTGTATTGGAACAGGAACCACTGGCCCTGGAACTGAATGAATGAATTCCATCGCAAGACCGGAAAACACAGGACCGATCCCAGTGGTCATTAGAAGACTACACGTAACAATTTTAATCAGGTGTAGTTCTTGTTTGGTTTGTGTAAAACATGCAATGTATTTAAAGATCATCTTAAGGAACAGATACTAGGTCAGTTAGTGAAGCACACTGAGCTTCTTTATAACACTGCATTAGCGGCACTTTGAAAAGATCTATTGATAGTGTGAACACAGGCTCTGAAGTCATTTGGAAGTCAGTTCATGGAACCACTGCCCCAGTTTGCTTCAGTCAGTTGTTGCAGTTCTCAAAACTTTGGAGCCAAAAGCCTTGAGGGTAATTCGCACAGTCACGTCTTCTCTTCACACATGACTATCCAAAAGGCAATGAGGAGACATCTTTGTCTTTTTAATCACAAGACTGTGACACATGACGTGCATAAAATGCTCCAGTCAAGAGAAACCAGGAATTCATAAGCTCATTATTAATTGAATTTTGGCCCCTTAAAGCCTTTTGTCCAGACCTGCTGGCTGTAAGTCACGTCCTGTAGTTGTGGGTTAAATAATTTGCCTTCGGGCACAAATGAAGGTGTTCGTCTTCATAGAAACTTTGACATCATTAGTAAATGGATGATATGACTGTGATCTCTGACCCAACTTATTAGAAGCAACACATAATATTTGATTAATCTGTTCTACAGTCGTTTTAGGTTAAACGAATGCAATTAGCTTGTAATAATGCTGTACTTTGATGTTTAATGGTTTCAGATGAGCTTGAGATTATTGAGTCTTTATTACAGAGTGCTAATAAGGTTTAACAGTGCAATTACACATTTAATAAAACAGCAAGTAACTTCTTATTGGTACTGTGCTTCTTGTTATAGTTGTTAATTAGCTAAATTTAAAATCTATATTTGAAGCCAGAATCCATCTCAAAATGGCCTCTATAGCCATCCAGTAGCCACCCAACTCTGGCTATTAATGTATTAATATGAGCCAGACTAAACTCACACTAAACATGAGTCAAATGTTTCCATTTGCTAGGCTTTTGAACTATATTGAGAAACATACGGATGACTTGTAAAGCCATAAATCAGACGGAACACCCTTACCATATGGGGTCTCTTAAGGATCTATCTTTGGGCCTCTCCCATTTAAACTTGACCTGCTTTCAGTAGAAAAAATAATAGTAACAAAACAGCTTATCGCAGCTACACAGATACACAGCAGATGACTGAATGCACCAAGACATACCTCATCTCATCAAGACAGAGACAGAGTTAAACATGTTTGGCAGCACAGGGGAAAAACTGAAGGGTTGAGTCTCTAATAGTGCAAAAAAAAGTTGGAATTTATTTTATTTCAGTAGGCATAACAAAGTGTTGACAGTATCTAATCTTGTACCTGAATACAAAGAAACAGCAACAACGATTTGTAAAAAACGGTGAAATTATAAGACTAGTCCTTAAACTCCAAATATATCAATCAGCCACATAGAATCTCTGATGGAATCTAACTCGTGGACTGGCTGGCTATACAACGTAAAACCCTTACTTCACCCTACAGAACATTTTTCCTGCTACAGGAGTAGTGACACTGCTTCAATTTGTAAGGCGGATTCATGCTAAAATACTGAACTATCTGGTCATAATCACCAAAGCAGAAAGAAGGACAGATTAGAAGCAGTATGGCAGTGGTTATGTTAAGCTCTGGGGTTGTATGGTAGCCAGTGGCACTGTAAATATCGCGTGGATAGAGGCAAGAATGTGCTCTTTTGTATAACAACACATCCTGAATACCAGTGTGCCAAGTCAGTCAAGAAACTGAAGCTGACAAGAAAATATAGCGGTTATAACAAGGTAACTAAGGCGCTGGTCCAAAATGTATCAAACGCTATCAACTCTGACGTGTAAAGGCTGTAAATAAATAGGCTTCGTTGTCTTTGGACTCACTTTCCTAGAATATCTCAGCTCAAGTGTCACTTTAAATGTGGAACTGCATAAATAGCAAAACGAAAATCAACACAGTGTTAGAGAACGTTTCACATGGTGTGATATCTCGGAGCGTATCGCTCGGTGGTAACATACCAGATAATGACATGGTTCACATGACTGGGTTTTTGCAGACAAACCACTGTTAGTTCTATTAAAACCACAGTGCCTCCATTTGTATGCAGGCATATATGTGTGTGTGTGTGTGTGTGTGTGTGTGTATGTGTGTGTGTGTGTGTGTGTGTGAATGAGCGTATTGAGGAGCACAGCTGTAAACTGGTGTGGTTTGGCAACATTGCTGTGCTGGGGTCTGCAGTTTCATGCAGCATGGCCTCAAGCCCATCTCACACACACACACACACACACACACACACACACACACACACACACACACACACACACACAAACACACAAACACACACACACCCTGACTTTAAAAAATATCTCTTAAAATGTTCAGTAATGTTTGCACTGCATGTAAAACCTGAAACTTGAGGGTGGGGATAAAACCTGTAACTATATTTTAATAAGAAGGTGGGACAGAGATGGTGCAGTGGTTAAGATACTTGACTACTAGTCCAGGGTTCAAGTTCACGGCCAAGCGGCCACTTTAGGGCCCTTGTTTAAAGAACGTAATCAGATGAGAGTGAGTTTGCATACGAGATAAATATGGTATGGCTACCTTTACATCCAGTACATTTTCAATATTTAATGTCTGGACCAGAAGAATATCTTTGTTATTTCAGGGATGAAGGACGTAGGTCTCTTCACCGTCCAGAAAGAAAAGAAAATCCCATGAAGTTTACTTCAGTGTAGTGTAGATTGGGGTCTACGGAATGAGCTTCGTTTGATTCTGGTTTGGGTTTTGATTCTAGTGGATGATCAGATTAGTGGAAGTGCGAGGCAGGATGTAAATGCAATGTGTTTACTGAGACAACAAAAAGACCGTACAGAATAATATCAATAAACAGAGACTGACTCTCGCACACATCGAACACACACAGATAAACACAAGAACAGAGTATATTTACATTCATGTCATTTAGCAGACGCCCTTATCCAAAGCGACTTACAATTAATACAGTATTAGCACAATCCAAGAAATTTTGGATTAGGGGCCCAAATGTGGCAGAATTGGGATTTTAACCTTGGACCTCCAGGTCCATAGTCCATTACCTTAACCACTAGGCCCCACTGACTACCAGGAGCATGTAGAAAGCCAAACATGTAGACCTAACACAAAGAAAAACATCTGCAGACAAATGGACCACAGGATACCTAACATGGTACATAGAACATACTACAATATGGACCTCCTTTTTTCCCCAATAAACTTATTCTTTCACCCTAATCGTGTAATCATTTACATATATTATCATTACATCCAAACATATAATGTTTCATTCCTTCTTCAACTCCTTCTAGCTGCGTTATTTAGAACTGGTGTCTTTATTAGGAGTTACGCAAACACTCTTTTACTGTAGTAGACCTGTTGGTTGCAGAAGAAATGGATAGATGTAAACGTGTGCCAGAGGCGGATGTCTGGGTCGGGACATATCTGAAATAGCAAGGCTTGTGGGAGGCTCCCAGTCAACACTGGTGAGTACCTTCCAACACTGGTCCGAAGAGGGAAAACAGAAGAATTCTTCACAAGGTGTTGTGTGTCTAGGCTGATCAATTCTTAGGTATCTGTCACAATACACAATGTATTGCACTAAATAAGGGGGTGTGTAGGGTTAGGGTCAAGGTGGAAATAATTATAACTATTGAAAGTCTCAGAAAACCTTCATGGATTGTGTAATGTAAGTAACATGCTCTGGAGGAAGCTGGTTCGTTGGTTAATGCTCTGAACTATTCATCGGAACTCTGTAGATTTCTTGAACACGATTTAATTTTAAACCCTAAAACTTAACTGCTCAATCTGGAAAAGGATGCCTCCTAAATGCTGTATAAGATTTAAGAGTGCAGAGGTGAATCTCACTCGACCTAGTGTTTGTTATTACCTTTAAAACCTCGCACATGCCCATTACTTCAGGTGCAAGGTAACAAGCAGAACCCCAAAAAACTGCCAAATGTGAACCCGAAAAGCAACCAACGGCGCTTCTTGTATTTTTTGCTAGCACCTACGTCTTTGTGAATGAACTGCATAGATCGACACTGTGCCCAGAACTCACATCCGCTGCAGGCTGTGCAGTGTCTAACCACTCGCTAAATTTAGCTCACCACGGATGGTTGATCTCTCAACCGTCACGCCAGGCGACGCAGAGTGATAGTGACACGTCTTCCGACTGCTATCTTTGTCTTCCTCTGAACCCTCGCCAGCTTTATTTCTGAAACCAATGGGGATTTTCAAAGGAGCTCTGAACAAAATAGGGCTGAGCTCTCGCCAGACGTGGCCCGTGACTCCGTTCTGCATTGTTCATCGCAGATCAGGGCCAAATACAGCTGAGCTCAACACCAGAGGGTATTGTCAATTTAAATATTGCACCAAAATTCAAAGACAAATCCCAAGCTTTTGTGTAAACCGCCTTACTTTATGAGTCAGTGCTAAGGTTTTCCTCGCACATCATAGCAAAATGTGCCTTTTTTTGAAAGCCCATTATCTTCAATTGTCTGCAAAAACGTAGCCTCAGGACAAGAGAACATGAATAGCAGCTCTTGGCCTGGAGCTTTCTTCAAACGAAAGGCATGCTGGTAGCCTGTAGAGCATCACAGAATGACAGAACCCTCTCCAAACTGGCGACTGGAGAATATTAAAGGTCGAAATGTTCTCTGTTCATGTCAGGAAACACACATTTCTGAAAATGGAGATTTAGTAATCCTTCATTTTGCTTTGTATAGCCGTTCAATGAAAATAAAATCAATTAAGAACTGTTAAAGGACTCTTGATTAAAATGGCAAAGCAGAATACTCAGATCGCTGATCGCTATTGGTGCATGGGTTCCCTGTGCGGACAAACATCATCTGTCATGGGAAGTTTGTTGGGTTTATTTTAACATTATGTTCGGCATCTGTCTATGGAACAGACACGAAGTGACATCGATACACAAGGTCGCTTCGAAACTAGTCATACGTAATTAGACGGGGTGCATTTAGTGTAATCAATTAACCTAATGCATGTCTTTGGACTGTTATGGAAACCAGAGCAACCAGAGTAAACCCACATAGACACAGAGATGACCTGGAGACTCTACATAAGTTGGTTTCTTTAAACTGCCCCAGTGCACCATTAAAACCTTGCATTGTTTTTGCTCCTGTCATGAATACAGCACTGTGCAAAAGTCTTAAGCCACCATTCGATTTGTTGTTTAGCAATACTATAATGACCATATATAACATAACATATTGTTTACCATTGCACTCAAACATTTCAAACTTTTTGGACTCCATAAAATCTTTGTCTAATCTTTGTGAGCTTTCTTGGCTGCTACCCTTTCACAAAGACCTTTCCTGATCAAACTTCCAGGCATCCAGATGACACTACCAGATGCTGCTATTACTCACTTGTAATGGGAGGGTCACACTAAAAAATTACCACTGCAGTTTTTTTTCTCCACTTTCCAGTTTTTTTTGTTTTGGTTGTATTCTAATAAAGATATTGAGAAATTCTATATGGTTTATATTTTAAGATTGCTAAAGCAGTAATGTATCTAATCTAATGGTGGCCTAATACTTTTGCCCACTACTTATATCCAATGATTATGATGATACATAGAAAGATAAATAAATAAATAAAAAAATACTTTCATTACGAATATCACTCCTAATTTCCAGTGTTATTAATGACCAAATCCACTAATAAAAACTAATTAAAAATTAATTCTTAAATGTTCCATTGAGCCAAATATTATGCTCTGATTATTCTATTGTAGCTGCATGTCCAAGTATGGGCTTGTTAGAAGGTAGGCAAATGGTCTCTTTTTATGGTTTTTATGTGGCATTGCAACTTGAAGAGCTGAGCTGCTTAGAAAAAGGGCCAAATGTTATTTTATTACTCTTTACTGAGTCTCACAAATCTAACTGAAAACAGCGAGTGATATATCATATACCCTTCTCATTAACTCAGCATCAGGATTTAGTCATGGGCAGTCATCAACAATGAACCCGTACCACGTTTGTGTTGATATTAGAACAGAAATGGGTGTCACAACTGTGTAAAACAAGCATGAGGCTCTTCCAGTAGACTTCGGTTACAGCTTGAGCACTTTGCCTTTAACTTGTTTGAAATGTCCTTTATAACAATCCAGCATTCAGTACAGTGTCCAGAGTAATAAAACTGAGCTCAGATTACGCTCGTCATATTTACCAATTAACCTCGCACAAGAGTCGGTGTCAGGCTGGATAATTTCCTCTTTCCTGTGATGCTTAGTCAACTATTTCACGAGCACAGCCATGGCAGATTTAATAAGCTGCAGATGTAAAACGCACTGTGTTACAAGCGCTGGCTGGAGCTTCACGGATTGGCCTGCTCCTATGGCGGTTTACTGCTGGGCAACGAGTGGCAGCACTCCAGCTGTTCCTTTTAAACTGCTCCACTAAGGACAGACAGTGGCTAATTATGAGCGATTATCCTAACAGCAGAGAAGATGTAGTGTTTATTTAAAGGCCAGCTCTATTCTTTGACCACAGCGCAGAGCTTCGTTGGCAGTGCGATCGTTCGGGTGCTTTTTCTGTTTGCAGACAAGAGTCACAAATGTGTAGAGGAATGTAGCATGAAAAGTACCATGATTCATCCGGCCATTTAATATCTGTGCCCCTTTCAGAGCATGTACAATGAGTCTTCTATTAGAGTCCGATCCAGTTAAAGTATCACCAAGGTTTATTGGATTAAGCCCCAAAATTGAGAGGCAAGAATCTCGTATAGTCCGAAAGAGGAAAGAAATGTGAACAGATCTCCAATTCAAGCAGAACCAGAACAAAGGAACTCCACAGTCATGAACTCGTCTACGCAGCAGAATGAGGCTAATCAATGTACTCCAAGTAATTGGCTTTCACAATGCACGAGATATGGGAATGGTTCCTGTTTGCAGCTACCACTGTCAGACATATCATTAAGGAACGGAAAAGGACTTCGTCTGGGAGACCAAGAAATGTCTCTGATCGATCTGCTGGTAGACCGGAGAAGTGTGCAAAGCAAAACTCACTAAGAACTTGCAGGAAAGTTTACCTGGTACAGATGCAGAGCTCAAGTCAAGGAATAGATTTAAATATTCTAATTTTAACCTATTATTTTCTTGGTTGCTGTTTGAAGGAATCCAGCAGCCCCGTGAATCGCAGGTCTAATAGGGCCAGACTGTTGTAGTCAAAAAGTGAGCATTTGTCAACTCGAATGTATTAAAAAGTCATTACATGGCATATTTCACTCGTTCATTCATTCATTCATTCATTCAGTTTAATATCTGCTTACTGCAATTCAGGGTCAAGGGGTGATAGGGGCTACATGGGAACCAGCCAGAGTGGCAAGCCATCATAGGGCACATACAATGGATGGCTTGTACACGACACGGCCTACCCAGAGGAAACCCACATAGACATGGGAGAACATGCAGATACAAGACTCAGGAATCAAACTGGGTATCTGTGGACCTGTAAGGTGATCAGATCATATTGAGCGTATACTCCCCTTGGTGTTCCATTACTCAGACATGTTTGGCCATGTGGATGGTTATCCCCTAGCACTCCAATGCTCTGTAATTGACTGGTACCTTGTCTTTGGTGTATTTCTATAATACTCACTTAAATAATATTATGAATCAATTCAAAAGTGAGAATTTAATACACTGTAATAAACTGTATATACTGTATATATATATATATATATATATATACTGTATAAATTAAATGCACATTTACATTTACACTGTACATTTAGACCAAATCCGCTGTAACAGTTCAATGTCCTCTCCCTTTAACCCTTATTGTCTTTTAGTACTTTTGCCAAATTTTATTCCCTCTCAATCACTGCACAGAAAATTGTATCCATTATATATAAGACAGAGATATGAGTTTAAATAAAGTTCATTCATTCAATCTTCAGTAATTGCTTTTATCTTGGTCAGGGTTGTGGCTTGACAGCAATGAGAACTCTTTCTGTTTGACAGATTGAATCGATCACTTACTTCAAATTTTTTGGACTTGTCACTCCATAAAATCGTTGTCTAATCTTTGTGAGCTTTCTTGGCTGCTACCCTTTCACAAAGACCTTTCCTGATCAAACTTCCAGGCATCCAGATGACACTACCAGATGCTGCTATTACTCACTTGTAATGGGAGGGTCACACTAAAAAATTACCACTGCAGTTTTTTTTCCAGTTTCCATTTTTTTAATACTGCATACACATGTCCTGTATGTTTTGGTTGTTTTCTAATAAAGATATTGAGAAATTATATATGGTTTATATTTTAGGATTGCTAAAGCAGTAATGTATCTAATCGAATGGTGGCCTAATACTTGTGCCCAGTACTTATATCCAATGATTATATATCGCATGATAATACATAGAAATGCACTATAAGATTTAAACGTATTTGTATTATTTCTATTTAAACTACAAGTAAATAACAAATCACATATTTCAAAATAAACCAACAGACTAACTTGTGCCACGTTTCCTCTTGAAGATTGAGATAATTGACCTAATTCCTCTGTTACATCACCCATTCATCTAATACAAACTATAGAAAACTATTCCAAACAATTGCATTCTAAATAAAGATCAACATCGTTTTGTTATAGGGCAGCACGGTGGCTCGGTGGGGTAAAAACGCTGACTCACAGCAAGGTTCAATCCCAGGGTGGAGCGGCCTGGGTCCTTTCTGTGTGGAGTCTGCATGTCCTCCCGCGTGTCTGTGTGGCTTTACTGCTGGTTTTAAGTACCGAAATGTTATCATAAAAAAAAACAGACCTATCACTCAGCTAATTATTTACTAAAGTTACACAGTTAGCTTGCTAGGTACAGCTAGAGAGTTGATTTCAACATTGGCTCTCTTCAATAAGTGCAATGTTAAACAATATTCCCATGATTTACTGTTATTATTTACCTCTGAGCTCCACTAAGCTTTACTTTTTAAAGTAAGTACAAAACAAGTACTGTGTAAAAACGATGTAAAGAACAGATCATCTTAAATCATATAAACTCAAGCAAAGACCAGCATATTTGTTTTTTTGATACTGAAACACTAGATGCTAATCCACGCTGCTCTATGATGGTTATGCTGGTTATGCTGGCACACCAGCACAGTTTTGCTGGTTCACATGATTGACCAGCATACCACTGTCCATGTGCTGGTCTGTACAGGACAGGGATGCATACAGTTAAAAACTATTACCTTGAGAAAATGATTTGGCCATCAGACTGGACCACCCTCTGATCTTTAAAGGACATCTGATCCGGTCTCTAAATTGTTCAAGGAGAAGCAGCTGGAATTTACAGTTCTTCTCAAGATGTGTTCCAACCCAACATGTTCATACAAAACAGCCAGTGTTCGAGTACTTCTGTAAGGATCTAACGCTGCACGTAATGTAAGCTGTGCGTTTGAAGAGATCTCGGATTCCCATATGGCTGTCTCCACATTTATGGGCCGCTCACAGCACGCCTGGCTTTCTGGTCATGTTTGTTTTATGAATGAAGCCGCAGTGCGTTTATATTTCACAAGCTGGCACACTGCGAAGCAAAACAGGTGATTTGCATTCGAAACAGCTCTCACTCTCTCTTTCTTTCCCTGTCTGCCTCCATGCCCGCCGGGCTAATGTTTCCTTTCCATCTGGATAAAGCCTGTGCACCTGTGGATCGCACACACACATGCGCACAACGCCGTGCACGCAAACAAAACCATACATTTGCGAACACAACACGTGCAGCTGCGGCCTTCAGCTGACAGGCTTAATGAAGTGCAATATATATATATATATATTTATTACTAGTCCTGAGATAACCTTGTATATAGACATAATCCTGTATGTGTTAAATAAGCCACACAGGGAGGACCCAGATTGAACCCGGGACCTTCTCGCAGTGAGGCGACAGTGCTACCCATTGAGCCACCTCAACTGTACCTTATTATTAGTATTATTATTGTATGTCACTCACTCACATTTACCCGCTCAACATACCCGCTTAAAACCAAACTGGCACAGGAACCAACCCTAAACAGGATGCCAGTCCATTGGAGGACAAATGTACCCACCGAATTGGCACCAAAATTGGTACCCTGGTACCCTGATCAGGATAGCCTAAAATAAAATAAGCAATAATATTTGCAATAAAAAGTACAACAAAAATGCTTGCGATAACTGTTATTATTATTATTATTATTATTATTATTATTGTGCAATTAATAGTAATATCAATAACAGCAATATTAAGATGGAATATAATAGAATTACTACTACTAATTGTATAACCCAAAAAGAATAAAGCAGTATTTAATGATAGCGTATTTCTCCGTCCAATCTAATTAGAAACACGTTTTGTGCATGCATCCTATTATTTGACAAATCACATTTACAGCACATTTCTTCCCGTACTCTACTGTACATGTTTTCACAAGTTATATTTTAAGTTTTACTTGTCTTGTCTCTCTATATTAATTGCTAAAATTAAGCATTTAATGTGTCCTGCTCTGAAATGTATCAGCTTTTGTTTACACATGGCAAGCCCTGTAATTACACAGGAATTTTACTAGGTCTAGACCGGATAAATTGCTGTGTCAGTTCACTTAGCATTGTGTTCGTTTGCTGTGTTAACACACAAACTCTCAAAGTGCAAAGTGCAAAGTGTCTGTGCAAGATAGTATCAGGGCATCCCGAGGTGACTCGACCCTTCTAAAAATTTCTGTAATGGGCTGGCATGCCGTTCAGGGGACATGCTTGCCTGGAGAATGTGATTTACAGGGATGGGTTCTGGATTCCCCCCTCATGACCCTGGGCAGGACAAATAGGGATAACGTGTAAAAAAAAGTATTATTATTTTTGATATTTGTAATAATATGGTATGGTCAATGGTGGTCTCTGTTTATTAAACCATTCAGTTGAATAATATATGAGCATAATTACAAAGTGGTTGATTCTACCAAAGGTCCCGTAAATGAGAAGTGTAAAAAATTTGAAGGTGTGCAAAGTAACTGTTTTTATCCCAGCTAATACAACTCTTAGTGAGCAGAGTTTTTCTGCATTAAAGCTGGGGTCCATAATGGTGTTTGAGACCCTGAGCAAATTAGGTGTATATATCGAGGCAGGGAATGAAAAGGCCTTAATCCTGTAAGAAAGCATAAAGCGAGTTGGTGTGACCGAAATTGAAAACAAAAAGCTGATTCTGTGTGAATAAAAACATTGTTTAACAGAGCAAAGGTCCTTAAATGATGATACGTCTTGTTGATCTTGTTTGTATGAGGCTGTCGACATCGAACAGAAAATTGTATAAATGAAATTCTGAATTATAAATGAATTATATCGAACATCGACTTCAGTCTGAGCTTGTCAGTTTTTTGCCCTTTTAACATATCCACTGGCCCCAAGGGCAAAAAAAAGAACTGCCCCGGCAAGGTTTGAGTGTACATAGCCCCGTATTATTTCTACCTATCATTTTATATGTAACAGATGGCCTAGCATGTCCAAATGTAAGCGTGTGCAGTCTCCTTACATGATGGTATCAGACTAAAATGACAAACAATAGGCAATTACAGGACAGACTAGTCGCCCCAGCTCCTCATGGGAAACCAAATCTGCCAACGTCTGCAAGACATTCATAAATCAAGCATCTGTTGCCCATTTATAATCAGATCTTGTACTGCGGCGGTTACGAAGAGAGGACACGACGGATAAACAAACTGTTCGAAGCATAAATTCCAGCAAATTCGTCGTAGGTGGAAGTTATGCGTAGCGGGTCCCTAATGACTGAAAGGGTGCAAACTGACAAATTACTTTCTTAAGGCAGCATGTGTGAGAGACACAAAGCAGGGACATTAGCGGTCCAGGGAGCTCTCTAATTACCCAGGTTTTGAGCGTGAGGGGCTTCATAACAGCCACACTTCTATCAGATAGTTTTCTTGGTCTTCGTAATCGGGACTTGAACAGTCTCCCGTAACTTCCATTTCTTAATGACGTGCCAGGGAGTGAAAATTGCAAGCTGGAAACAATTAGAGCAACGCCTTCATCGTGGGAGTCAGTTATCGTTATTTTCAGATCCTCAGTTATGACTGGTGAGCGTAAGCACAGCACCCGGAGAGGCTTAAAGGGTCACAGGATTTATTAACTCTGAGATTGTCTACACCTGACTTGGATTAAGGTCTAACAAGTCAATGAAGTTCTAAAGCCGTACAAAAATGGCTCATGGATCATCTGGAACTGTGCCCATACTTCAGTTTGCCTCTATTTGTTGACACTGCTGTTAATCTAGAAAAGCAATGAAATATGTGATATCTGCATGGTGGACTTCAGATCGTAAAGGTCTCATCGGTCCATACATTTTTTTTGCAACACAATCTTGCACATCATTATCGCTCTGCACTTTAATGAATCCTCACCTCTCCTATTCCCTTCTTAGATTCATCTGTATATGGTATAGCTTCTTTTTCCCATATAATAATTGTCTTTTATTTTCTATACTGTACATTTACACTTTTTAACTGTATATCTGGAGAAACAGTGCCATGCTTAGGTTGACCTGTAGAAACCTTGTGCCTTAAGTCCACGGCTGGAAGGAAACTGTGAAGATCCACACACCCAAGATTTTTCACTTATGTGACGTGACAATAGAAATGACTGACTGATTTAAAAAATGATATCAAATGATAGCATGAAGTGTCAGCATTAATATACAGTATGCTTATATGGAATAACAGGAATTCTTTTCTTTCCCAACTTTCTTCACAGGCTTTCCTCCAAATCTCAGCTTGGCTGCTCAAATGAAGGCATAATTCGAGTGCATTTGTGTTAGGCTTTGTAATTTGCATGCTGACACTAATGTGATGCAGCGGGTGCTGTGCTGTGCCAGTTGTCTTTGTGCCAGGCCGACTGGCACTCGGGCCACTTAACCCTTTACAGCACTGGCACGAGGCCGACTCAATCTCTCTTCCAGACATCTTTTCATGCAACGACAGCCTGGCAAGGCAAGAGAAAGCTGTTTGTTCCCAATCCCTTCAGAAGGGGGGATTTTTTATCCTAAGCATGGCACGGCTCACTTGAAGGGCACACGCTTCACTTTTTAATTGACTTACTGCACTTATCTGCTTCACCTCCCGCTCTGAAGTGTGCCACCTTCTTAGACGATAATCAGCTCTGCAAACCTTTGCTGGTGTTATCATGCATTCAAGTAATAAAAACGGCAACAGTCCTAAAACCAAAAGAACTAGTGCTGTAAACAAGACTACTAAGACCAAGACCAAGACTGTTAGTAGTAGCCGAGATGAGACTTGTTTAAAAAAAAATTGTACATACAATTATTAAAAAAAAAAAAAAAAAAAAAAAAAAAAAATATATATATATATATATATATATACATATATAAACATTATATTT
>JAUZST010002303.1:0-18175 GCA_034779995.1 Parotocinclus haroldoi | reverse complement strand
TATGAGCCATTCCAACGAATGGATGCAATATTCATATCCCAGGACATTACATGTAAAGATAGTTAATATAATAAACTTGAATAAACATTTTTATTATTAAGTAAGGTTAACTTTATAGTCTTACAGAACACTTTATAATCAAATACAATATTTAAAGCGCTTTAGAAAAACTGTATTTTAGGATTACTGTGGCAATTCATATCCATCTCTATCTATTTTTTCATAAGAAATCCTTAATACTTATATATATATTAAAATAGACATTTTAGTCCCCAGCTTTTCATTCAGTCCTGTTACTCTAACATATTCCCACTTCTGAGAATTATAGAACATATAGAAAGTACAGAACATACAAGTCACTTGTTCAATGGAAAGTTTTATCATTTCAAAATAATGGAAAATTAAGTTACAGCAAGCAAATTGGCCCCATTTTGCTATGCATCATTCCTAGGACTGATATTTTCTTTGTGTTTGCTGTACAGAATGAACTAATGTTACTATAATTGTTGTTTTTTTTTATTAATATATTTCACTATTCAGTACTTTTGGCCATGACTTAGTGTTGCCTATTGTGAAATGTAAACGTAGCTAAGGTGTGTATCAAAAGGCAGCGCCAAAAACTCTGCAAAGAAAGGGAGGGCAAGTGGCATTTAGTTTATGTTCTTTGTTCAATGTGCTGTTGGCATGCTGCCCATGGTGCCATAATTAGCAAGGCTTTTCTGAGGCTCTTTCAGCACAAAATGTCACTGTGTCCTTTGTGGACAAATGCATTGCAATGGTTTGATCAGATAGAAGTGAGAGAGCGTGAGGGAGATGGTGATATGTGGTGAGTGATAGTCATAGTTATAGAGCAGTTGTGTAATTATTTAATTTAATTATGTCTGATGGTCAGCCAAACTATTGGGCATTTAAAATGCTGAGCAGTATCAGTTTCTTGATTTATCAAAAGCTCCCACACACCCCAGAGTGAGTGGGCAGAACTGTATTTACTCATGCAAACTTGCATAACTGTTGTTAGCTATTGATTTCAAATCCTCGAGTTCTCACTGTTCTCAAAAAGCTGCCCAGCTATGTTTTAAGGACTTATGCTTTTCAAAGGCTGCATGATACAGTACAGTTTCACCTCAGGAGTGGTTCTTTTGGAAAACACTACAGGTGGTGTGTGAAGAAAATGCAACAGAAAGTCATAGAACACAATAAAAAATCTAGAATATGGATCATGCTCAGGAAGTGTGTTGAGCTTTTAAAATGTTGTGCTGGTAGGATTGGATTTTTTAACACTGTTAACTCAATTTCCACCTTATAATAGACATTGCTACGTTTGGGCTGAGACAAAGCCTCTAGGTAGAACAAATGTTCGGCGGTACACATAAGTCAGTAGTGTGGTACAAAAAGGTACAGTTTGTTTACAGTGTGTACAGAGGGAAGTGAGTCTGGTGCAGTGAGGCGATGAGTGGGTGTAATTCACGGGCGAAATGTCTTGCAGTAACGCTGTGGCTATCCAACCCGGCGTGGTAAGCTTGGCTTTGGAAACTCGGGAGAGCACCTCGTCGACGTGCCAACAGACTTGTAAGAAACGTAGGCACAAGCACATGAAACACAAAACACTAGCAAAAAAGGAACTGAAAGGAAAATAAAGGATGACGGCAGTATTAGCATTTTTTTTTAGCTGACAAGCCAGCGGTCACCCAGCCAGAAATCTTCTGGGCCTATTCAAAGCCCCTTTGGCACCAGATCCCAAATGAAGTAATCCACTGGGCAGCCTGGAGAGGGGTCGACCAGCATAGGGCCAGGTCCGGGGGCTGGTGAGGATGGGCATCTGTAATCTCTTTGCCTTCCGTAACACCATCTGGAAGGAGAGCACTATATTGAGGCGACAGACAGAGGGGATCACCTTGTCCATGGGTGGGAGTGCGCAATCAGTGGGTATGGCAGGCACTCCAGCAAACGTCCAGGAGGCCAGTGGGGTTGTGCTTCTTCAGCCAAGGGAAACCTAGGATAAACAGAGGCTGATGGGCCAAAACGACAGGTCCTGGAGTCCACCAATTCCAGTGCTCTGCCTCACTACAAGCCCACCATATAGGTGATTTTGCTTGTGTTGGAAATGAATGTGAGCGGCTGCTGGGAGAAAACCAGCTCACATTGGTAAACGAACCCCCTGAAGTTTCTCATTCACCACTGAATGGCTCGGGTGTGGCGATCCAGACTTGCTAGGTTGGGGCGGAAGCGCGTTGGTGTCCTGTGGGCCAGGATAGCCCTTCACAGGACACACCGCTAACAGACATTCACCTTGTAGATGTAAAGTCAGAGAGCTCAACTGTTTGCACAGTTTTGTTAGTCATCCTCTGATACTTTATCACTGCTCACAGGATGTTGGGCCTGGACTCACACACTAACACACCACCACCAAGTTATTGTGACTTTAGTGCTGAGAATGATCCGCCACACAAAGTACCTGATTTGTGATGGTCCTGTGGAGGATGAGGGGATGAACCAAGTATTTAGATAAGCATATGGACCACATATTGTAATTACAGAAATACAAAGTGCTCGTATATGGTAAGCAGAGGCTGATATACTGGACAGTGTTTGTAAAAACTAAGAGTGCCCGGAATATTTTGTTAAGACTGTATGGATAGGAAATTATAAAATTTTATAAATACTGCTGTAAGTGGTGAGGGGGTAGAGAAGTTCTCCCATAAGTATGGCCAGATGGCTAGAGAGTGGAGGCTTCATTTAGTAAAGCACTAAACAAAACCAATAGGCAGTACTTTCATCTGCCATGCGCTGCTGGCAGCAGTCTCCAACACTGGCTATTTCAAATAGCACTTATTGGGCTATGCCTTTACCATATGCTCTGATAAGACCACCCAACAGTGGCTGATGTGTTTCAAAGTGCTAGAGGGTAGTAATTCAAAGCACTTTGGAAGGTCATGATATTGGTGTGCTATAGCAGCAAAGTGGCTTGGAAGTATTGCTAAATGAGAGGAGGCAAGAAACAAAGAGATGAGCAAGAGATGGAAGCATAATGGCTATACATGTAAGACCTGGCAAGCAGGTTGCAGGAAGTGAGTGGGAAGATCAGCACATAGGTTATGCACTGGGAGGCTAGGACATTACATTAAGAATTACCAGGTATCAATTAGTTCATATTATTCCAGTTAGCCTTCCTGTAAACCAGTTTAAAATGTTCAATACACAACTCATTTATGAACGGTATAAAGAAGTTACGTAATTACCTTATGTTGCTTTAGGAAATTTACTCACCACAGAAAAGTGCGTGATGCAAATTCATGACTATTAATTTAGTGTTGCTGATGTGTGTGTCTACACCTTAATTAAGTGTAGAATTTAAAAATGAATTAAGTTAATAATTAAACTTGTCACATATATTTGCATGATAATATGTGGATAGCGGGGCCACTGTCTTTAATTCCACAACCATTAGCATTTTGTCTATTTAATGTCCACATTACGTTCTTTGAGATAGGGCTCTGAATGGACCTTTCCATAATCACTTTGTAGCTTAGATTACAGATGCACTGATTACAATTTCCTGGGCTAAATTCCTATTTTTAATTTTTATTCTGATTTCCTTCCTGTCTAAGAAGTAGAAATGTAAACTTTCAGAAACGGTGTATAAAAAATATAAGACCTGTTAGCTTGTACCTGGCACTATTCTCTTACTAGCTTTTGCTTTGTGCCACACACCACACAAATATCAATCACCACAAACCTGTTTGATGTGTACTTTATTACTGCCTTGACAAGCCAAGACTCTGAATTACAACTCACCCCAGGTCGCACTTCCACGGTGAGTCTAATATGTGAGGGGCTTTGGCAAAAGCAGACGATCTCACCGGGGCAGGGACCGAGCCACCTCCAGTTGAAGCCAAAAAATCAATACCTATTCAAAAGTAAGACCTCTGGAATTTTCTGGAAATCTCACTTTTGAAAAAAACCTTCCTTTCAACCACAAGCGGAAACATCTCAACATAACATATATATATATATACATGCAGTAAAGTTATACATACTAAATAAATCAGTTTAGTCATAGTACAGAGTATATGTAGTATGTAATAGTAATCTTGTACCATTGGTAATGGCAAGTATTCAAACGTATTAGATGGGTGGAATGTAGTATTTTCCTTTCTTTAAAAACAACACAAACAACACTTCTATTTAAACTAACGGATCTGTTTTGGTCTAACCCATCCACAGAATATATTTCCAGTAGCTTCTGGCATGTCCATGTGACCTTTGGTAAACTGCAGATGGGCAGCAGTAATATTTTTGTTGAGAATTGACTTCTGTATAAAACCCTACCATGTACACCATTGTTGTTGAAGGACATGAAGGACTCTAGTTGCTTATGAGTTACCTTGGGTTGATTTGTAAAGTGGCACACAATAACTTTTGGAGTGATTGCTATTAGTGAACCATCCCTGAGTAGGATAACAGTGGTTTTGAATTTTCGCCATTCATATGCAGTCTGTCCGACTGTGTATTAGTGGAGTCCAAAATACTGGTATAGATGGTTTTGTAAGCTTTTCCAGCCCAATAAGCTGTCAACTGTTCTTTTTTTACATCCCCAGAAATCTCCTTTTCTTTTACCATGATGCGCTCTCACAAACGTGTTCAGATTTTGATCGATCGTTGTCATCCAATTGCGTGAAAAAACCAGACTGAATTTTCTTCTTCAAATTAAGTTTTTTTTAACATGTTTTTGGCACTCACAGATAAGCAGTGTTGGATAATTAAAGCGGCCTGATCCGTTTGTCAGATCCCAAATGTTTGGTCCCAAACAATTCTACTGTATTAAATCTTCCTGAAGGCAGTAAGCCCTACTGTTAAGCCTATTCACTATGCTACTGCCTAAAGAACAAAATGAAAGCATGGCAGTTTTTTTTTGTGAGAAGTGACAACAGAGATGCTTAATTAATATTTAAGTTTGCTTTTCCTTCTCAGCTGTAATAGCGAAAATGAAAACGCTGGCCTCTGTGGAGTAGTGGTGTGTGACTCCTTGTCCTCATTGCAGCAGGAGAAGATACTTAATAACATTATGTATTACTTTAAAGCTGTTTCTGTGTGCTGTAAGCTCAAGAGTCCTTGACAAATGAGGCTTTGATACCAAACAAATACACACCAAACCTCTTTATTTTAGAACAACCTTAAATCAATAGTCTTTTCAACTGGTTTGCTCAGGATATTGGCATACACCGTCAGCCATCTTATTAGTAGTAAAATATTGAGCAGAAAATATAGTGTTTGTGTGCGTATGTGGATGTGATTATGATTACCCAACAAATAAATGTAAAGTATATTATGTCATTAATGTATATCACACCCAGGTTAGAGTAACAGGCAAGAATCTGAAGCCTGAATTAGTTCCTTGGGTGCAGGTACAGGTCCTTTGTAGAGAGGTCTCAGATTCATGATATATAAAAAAAGATAATAGGGCATATTTCTACAAAGCAGTCTACATAAATAATCTGCACAGGTGGAATTTTGTTTACTTACTTTATATTTTTATTACCCGTGTTTATTTATTTCGTTTAGGTTAAATTATTTATCGTTTTTGCATTTTCTCAAACTGAGTATTTGCCCATAGGAAGATGCACCTTCTTTGTGCTATCCATTTCTGTAGCACAGTGGATAGCATTCTGTTCTCACAGAACAGCATTCTTACACAAACACATACTAAATAGGTGTGAAGTTACACACACTAGCTTATTGGTGTGAAGTTAAGTGGCCAAATTAACGGAATCTTTGTGTAGCTGCTAGCTCTGTTGGAGTCGGTGTCCTTGGCTAGCCAACTAGGTTTGTAGTCGCATTACACGTACTGCTGAAAACTTCACTTGTGTTTGACATTTTCCAGCATCACCATTTAATTTCAGTAATGTGTAGATGGCTTGTATAAAAATGGTATAATATGATTTCAGCACATTTTGCTGGCTGTGACAGGCATGTATCTGATCTTCCCTGTGCACCAAGTGCAGTGAACCTGATTTATCAAGTAAAACAGGAGATACCTTGAGCTAAGGAATCTGCATATGCCTTTGTTTAAAATACTGATGCATGTAACTACAGGCAGTGCATTTATTGCAACTAAATGGACACACCATTTATACTGCATAATATAAGTAACAACACATAGCCCTTTGCTGTGTACAGGGTAATCAACCGTCTGGTCTGTCCTTTAAAATTTGCAACATTGTTATTGATCTATCACTTTAATTGATGGCATAAACATATAAAACACAGCACATAAACTGGCTGCACAGCAGTATTAATTACAGCGCAGCAGTAATTATTCAGAAATTCTTTACTTCTGCTACATTACTGCTGCTACTACGACTTCTTTTGCTGCTGCAAGTTAAGTTTATTATAATTTTCATCATAATAATTGTAATGATTTTAATTTGCATACGTTTTCAACAGTTCAGCTGACCATGTACTCCAGAAAAGAAAAAGGTCCCGGGTTCAGAATGGAGCAGTCTGTTCTTTGTGGAGTCTGCATGTCCTCCCCATGTCTTTGTGGGTTTACTCCGGGTACTCCGGTTTTCTCCCACAGGTCAGAGACATGAGGGTTAGCCTTATTGATTACACTAAATTGGCATTTACTTGTGTGTGTGTGTGTGTATGTGACTAGTCTTGAGATGAACTTGTGTATGGATATAATGAGGCGATAGCAACGTTAAAGAAGGCAAAACAAACAAACAAACTCCGGAAAACTGATCCGGATTAACTGCTGAATATGTAATCCAGCAAATTGAAAACGTTCATGAAGACCTGAATTTAGACTTTCATGAAATTATATTACTTTAAACATGATTTGGGATACTAGGTACTGTCAGAGAAAGAGGGGAAAGGTCATGGTGAGAGTGATGACAAAGAAATGGGTTATATGAAAGATTGTAAAAATGAAAAAAGGAAATTTTATTATGAACACCCTGTGTACAAAACTGAACATTACCACTAACTTATTTATTCATTTATTTATTGTGCTAGTAAAATCTTATGAATTACTAATAATCACCAAACATCGTGTATTCTATTTAATTTCTGCCTATTAAACATATTCAGTCGTATATGTGTAATATTAAAAGTAGTATTAATTTAATTTGATTTAATTATTACATGTAACATCCAGCACGCTCAATGGGGTTTGGCCACTTTTGTCTTGGTCCTCACAGGGTCTCTTCCTCATCGCAAATGGCGAGTTTCCCTCGTGTTGTGTTGTAAAAACAACTGCATAAATAAATCTGACTTTCAAGCTCATTCCCAGGGTCCTAGAAAACAGTGTGTGTGTCTAGTATAATATCACTCTATATTATCACTGCCACATGAAGTGATAACTGGCATAAAAAGTTGACTCACATCAAAAAAGTAAAAGGGGGTGACCCAGTTTGCACTGCACATATGTCAGACAACAGGACACCCCCCAGTTCTTTAATGGATAAAAAAAATGACAGCACTTTGATTTGCAATAGGAAGGAAAGTAAATTAGGTCATTGCCACTTACTGAAACAGGACACTCTAAGGAAACACCAGGCTAGTCTCCACATAACATCTATTGCAGACCTAAAAATGCAGGAATGGATGTTTATTAATGAAGTGAAATAGACAAAAGATGCAATATCCCAGGATCATGCTGTCTGCAATGAAATAAAAGTAAAAGTAAATGTAAGGAAAACTGCATTTTATTTAAAATGTGCCTTTTCCATACTGGCCCAACATTACTAGACATGCATCTCTATACATCACAAACAAGGCATTGCGTGAAATTTGTCATGTATGTTTCATTATAAGAGCACCTGGCAAATTTTGCAGCGTCAACTCCTTGGCCAAGACTCTTGAGTAATCACTGCGGATCACTTAAATCCAATCACAAGCACCGAATGATTGATTCTTTATACCCCACTGTCTGTTTATTCACATCTAAGTGTGATAATTCCATAATTTTTGACAGGGGTAGTAGTGGTAGCTGTCACTTCACAACACAGTTTTATTTGCAGATGGGTGGATGATTAGATGGATAGCTGGATTGAATAAACATGCCAACAAAAATATCATTGCTAAATGAATGGAAACTGCTGCTCCATAACCTCAATAAACTCAATAATTCCTTTAAGAGACTTTTTCACATCTTGTACTATGAACAGCAGTTTAGGTTATGATGGTCTTGGTCAGAAGCTGGCAGTAGTTAGCATGTTCATGTTACATTACAGAAACATGAATCAGTTCAATTCATAAAGGCAAATGTATTTATTACTCATTTTGACAAATTATATGGCATTCCTGGAAACATCAAAGGTGGCAAGCCTGTCTAATGCTAACCTACAGAGTGACATAAATGCAGGGCAGCGGAATGCAGGAAAACAGTTTTATTGAATTTAATTCAATTCAATAAAAATTCATTTATATAGCACTTTTTTTACAATTGTGCGTTGTCTCAAAGCAGCTTTACAATATTATATTATCTTAAAAGGCCAATCCCAAACTGAGTAAGCCTAGGGCGACAGTGGCGAGGAAAAACTCGGAGAGAAGAAACCTCGGGAGGACCAAGATTCAACAGGGGACCCATCCTCCATGCTCATTAAATTGAACAAAACACATCAAGATCAAGATCAGAACCAAGGTCAGAAGCAGTTCAGAATTCAAGTCAATAGCAGAGGTACCAGATGGTCCAGGCTTGTAATCCAAAATGAAACATCCATAACTACCTGTTTGGGGAACATCCAGGATCCCCACATGATTTTATTCAGAGCCCAAAATGCAACATTCACAGGCAAAAAATCAACTTAAGAAACAAAGGAGATTTATTACTAACAGAACAACTAAACAAATACATACTGGATCAATCAAAGGCATGTGTGGCAGGGTTGCAAGCAATAATACACCAGCCAATAAGATGGTAGCAACCCAGAAGGTTGGATATTGGAATCTAGGAGACTGGATAGCGCTGCTGTGGGAGTGACATTACCCCCTCAAAGGGGCTTGTGACACTCGAGTACCTGGGTAGATGGCAATATCAGTCAGATCATCTTTAAGCTTAACATCCAGTGGTGTAGTCACAAGTCATGTGACAAGACAAGACAAGACAAGATTTGTGAACACAAATCTTTTTTGTGTGTTACTAAAGTTTTTGAAAAAAGTCACAAATGAAGGATTGTAACGTTTTAACAACCTCTTACTGTTACAGACTCTATTGCCACTTAGCACTGGCTGGTGATTGTGTCAAAGTATGGACAGCCCTTGTGATGCAGAGTTGGGTGTTTTGATGCATAAAAGTCTGGACTGAACAATGCATTTTGTATGCAATTTGTACTATTTTTTCAAATGATTATTATGGGTTGAAAGCCACAGGCTATCCACCAACTTATGTTTTGTTGTCTGGCTGCAATGCCTAGCTATTTCATCTTTCTGCCTCTGCAGCACATGGTCAATATGAGTATAGTGCACATATTAACACATTTCCTGCATCACATACAGAAATCGAGCAGGTTAAAAGGACATGGTTACTTGGGACGATCTCAGTTCTTAGAAGTGACTGGCTCCGGTTTGCCTGGCTGCACTGGCAATAAAGACACGATTTTTCTCCACCTCTGGAATAAGTCGCACTCACCAATGGATTGTGGATGGTAACCTAAAGTAAGACTTACTGTAATTCCCAGCTTTTTTCATGAAAGCTCGCCATGTGGTGGACATGAACTGGGATCCACAATCACAGAGAACAGCCTTTGAAATGCCAACATTTCAAAGAACTTAAAATATTGCTGAAATATTATCTCTGCTGCCTTCAAGGCCACCGGAAGGAGGGTAAGGGGAATAAACTTGAAAGCCCAAGAGACCTGTCAATCATACTGACAATGGTGGTGTAGCCTTGGGAAGACTAGCAACAAAATTGATGGCTATTTGGGACCAATGTCACTCAAGGACTGGCACAAGAGAACTTAGCCTTCTGGCAGATCATTTGGGACAGCACATCTATTTCAGATTTGTATCATCAATTCAGATGAGACGAGAATTGAAGAATAGAAAAGATCAGAGACCACCAGTGTTTATCAGATTGTAAATATTCAACATTTTTATGGTCAGTAAATACAACAAAAGGATGCATACCAGAGGCAATTGCTTGATTGCCAGTAGCTTCTGGTTGTCATGCCTGCGCAGACGTACCTTGATTGTGCACACCTGTCCTGGATCAGTGAGGACTATTTATAGGCTTCATTTATAGCGCAAAGCTTTTTCTGTTACATGTTATGATTTCGACTTTGTTTTGTGTTTGACGCAAAAGAGGTAGCATCTTCTATTGCCCTTTCGCACTTCCAGCCTTTGATCCCACCCTCCTGTTGTCTCGTTATGTCTTAGTTCCACTTTACTTTCTGTTTATTCTGTTACAATAAATCTGGCATTTCCCTCACGTTGCGTTTGCCTCCGCCTTCAGACACACTTTATGACTGTTCCCCAAGCTGTATTTTTTGTTTGGCTGTGAAAGGCTTTTTTTACAAAAAATGATAGAGTCACTAGATAAAACCTAGAGAGGTACACCCGAGCATTTTTTAGGGCATGGCAAAGGGGAAGGTATCATTCTTAAGCATGGCACATAAGTCTTTATAAAGGATTTATTTAGGGTTTGAAAGGCCATCCTTAATGGCCACTTTTGGTTTTGGAGGCTGTATTCCACTTACAAAATCAAGTCAAGTCAAATTTATTTCTACAGTGCTTTTTACAATGGAGCATTGTCTCTATGCAGCTTTATAATTATAGTTATACGTTCTAAACCAATCCCAAAATGAGCAAGCCTAGGGACAGTGGGAAGACCATGGGATGACCAGGACTCAAAAAGGGACCCATTCTCCTTAGACAGCTTAGTAATTTTATGTGAGAAATAGCCAGGTTATGTACGTGAAATGAAATTAAAAAGAAAAGCTATGAAGAGTATGCTAATACTGAGAATCTAAAAGCTATAGCCAGTAGTAAATAGAATATTGCAGAGAATAACGAAGGCACTTGGTATACCAGTGAACATCTTTTCTGTGTGGGTTCTCAGTCAGCCAGGTTATTGACTCTCCTGTGCACATCCAAGGTGACAACCCCACTAGTTTAAATACCTGGGATTCTCTGTCAGGTTACAGAACTGAAGAAACCTTTCAGATGAGAGGTGAAACATTTCAAGAGCGATCATCTCAAACACAGATGTAGAAGAGTCCAGTGAAAACCAGTAGAGGGATGAAACCCTCTATTGCCCGTTTAAATGCAAGTACATATCTGTCCCAGCAGAAACCCCTGGTAATTTTTGGTAATACTCTTCCCACCAGAAGCTTTATTCACAGTGTGGAGCAAAGTTGGACAGAGGGCAGATGGAAAGATAAAAATGGGGACGTAAGCATCGCTGGTGGAAGGTCATGGAAATCATAAGATCAATATGCTGTAACCATGGTAAACCAAGTGCCATATAATTGAAAAGAGAGGCTATCAGGACAAATGAGATGGTTTTCAAAAGAGCATCACAGGACGATATGCGTACAGACTGGCTGATGTGTACATGTTATTCCACTAATGTATGTCTAGTTGCAGCACTGCCGTCATTTTCACTAGCAGATGTTTCATCTGGCTGCTGAAAAATCGTTAAAATAATTTATTAGTACTGCCCCAAAGACAGATTTGTTGGGCAGAACCACCAGGACGCATATTGAGAATGAAATGGCAACACGAAAACCTTAACTCTTTGCAATTAGTTCTTCTGTACTATGTGAAGGCTAGTGTTGTTGTAAGAAGAACAAGTTGAAATCATCCTTCTATCTGGTGAACCAGAACCAGTTGCAACTTCTTGTCAAACTTCAAGTAACATGTTCTGCCATCAATAATGCCAAAAATAGAATGACCTAAAACCTGATTCGGAAACATCCCACTTCAGAGGAATGTTTCTGCAATGTAGGCCTCAATTCAGCAAATTTTACCTATAAATTTCAGATACTGAAACACCTGATTGAGTGTGACCCACACCAAGGGATAAAATTTGCAGATTGGGTGACCAAGCAACTCCAGATAAACCCTTGCTTTCTATTTCAGAAATAACTCGCATTTGTCTGTGAATGGTGAGGTCAACAAACTGAATAGGTGATACTGGTGGGACACAACTTCACTGGTGTAATCTGTCTAATACGGTTGACTTGCCTAATGTATGATGTGGTGTGTGGGCTACCCAATTATCGGGCCTTTCTTCACTAATGGAACATTAAGAGCAGGATATGCAAGGCTGGTAGATAAAGACATGTTTATTTTATTGTTGTCAAAGGATTGGTTTCTTTTCAACAATTGCACCTGCCTCGTTACGGATGTGTTGAATATGCAGTTTCTCGAAATATGGATTGGCCATAGAGGTCCAGTCGAGTGGCAGCCAGGTTGTCTTGATTTAACCTCTTTGGATTTCTCTCTGTGAGGTCATGTCAAAGCACTTGTTTACTCTGTAAAAATGCAGACTGTTGTTCAGCTTACAGACAGAACTGCCGTCGCTTGCGCTAGCATTCAGCTATGTTTTAGTAAAAGGCCAAATCGTTTGATATAATGTTCTAGTTTCACATAAAATCATTGGTTGAACTTGAGAATTTTAAATTGAAAGTTGCGTTAGCCACTGTTTTTTTTTTTCTGGGAAGATTATCTACCAGTTTGATGTGTTACACACCTACCTTCCCTTTTGAAAAGTTAAGATCAATATGGCGGCAGTCAAGATGCCGGTTATTAAGTTTTGATTAATGAAATTAATGAAATAAAAAAAGATTTTGGAGCAGAGCAAATGAAGCTCTTGTTATTTTCGACAGCATAAAATATATACTTGTGTATGGCATCAAATCAATATCAGTTCAGGCTAAAATGATTTTTCTCTTAGAAGAGAGCATTGTCACTTTTGTGGCTGTGGATGCAGTGGTTTTTAGATGATGATAGGGCATATGACTCTGTTTTAATAGCGTAACTCTAATTCCAATTTTGTTGGCCACATATACAATGCCTACAGAAAATCACTCTTCAGTCCCTACACAATTGTTCAGTTTCAGGTTCAATTTCATGGTGAGCAGCCAATAACTGCTCTCGTCCACAAAGTATTCCAGACTTAAGGACATCCTTAAGCAACTGTGTTGTTTTGTTGGTGGTGCACTAAGGACTGTTGATGTGCTTGAATGTGAACCACCTGCCTGTCTTTGGCCGTCAGGTTTACTGACCAATTACTCATTAACTGTTAAAAAAAGACACCTTATACTGTACTGTCTTCACTATCATGTCTCACATCAGGTTTGGTGTACTATGCTATATGGTGGTGTTAATTCAGACTTGAAAATTAAACCTTGGTTATATCTGACCATGAAATCTTTTGGCAGTTGGTACCAGAAGCACAAACAAGACAGGCACTTTTTCAGAAGAGGCTTTTTGTCACCCTACCATACAGACCAGCTTTGTGTAAATCTTGGAAGATTATTGTATAACGATATTGTATAATGCACAGACTAACCAATCTCGTCGATAGTAATGATGGTTACTCTAAAGAAGATGATTACTTATCCAAGGTTGTTATTTTATTAATTATATTTTATTAATTGTTTTATTTTTGTTTCACATTAATTTGTAGAACAAATTAATTTCAGTGTCATTTGGTAGAAATAGTATTATCATTTTCTATAGGAACTGTACACATTGTTGCACAAACGTTGATGGTGGAATATTAGAAGTGTACCGAGGCAGAGAAACAGACGTGACACTGGCAGTGTTATTTTAATTATGTTTACCTTAGTAGACTTGGTAGAAGTAAGTGTTAGACATTAAACTCAATTAGGGTAAGTCACGGCTGGCTTTTTGTAGGTAAATAACTGGAGGTTTAATCGTGAGGTTTGTTGTTTTTATTGCAGTTCTTAATTATAACATTTATAGTAGTTCATATGGGTGAAACTATAACTGCCAAATTGTAAGCATACAGGGTGCATTATACTAACAGTGAGTTGTGGCGAGTGTAACATACAAATAGATTTAACACTTTAGTTGTCTGTCTTGGCTCTAAAGTAAGAGCATAAATCTGAGTATTAAGTGCTTTTCACACCATGGTTTTAAAAAGAGTCAAGTGGTTTTTATTGTCATTTTAACCATATTTAGTGGAGTGCAGTACACAGTGAAACGAAATAACGTCCCTCCAGGACCGAGGTGCTACATAAAACAATAGACTACACAGTACACTTACAATAAATACACAAGACGGTATACTATAAATACACAAGACCATTTCAAGACAAAGAACAATGAATACAGGGAGGGGAGCTCCCCAACAGTCAGCTCCCTAAGTAGGGCGAGCAGTAAGATTCGTTTGTGTGCCTTTGGAGTAAATTGAACTTGTAAACATAAAAAACGTAAAGAGAGTTACATCATCACACAGAGTCAGCTCGAGTTAAGGATGCCAGAATGAAAAATATAAACTTACTGATATTTTTTCTTGATTTACATCTTTGTTTCAACACTCACTGTCCACTTATCAGTTTCACCATATATTTATTAGTTCATTATCTCACGCTTAATCCACATGGGTTCACGAGCCAACTCTGGGCCCAAGGGCAGGAACAACCCTAGACGGGGCGCCAATCCATCGTAGGACACACACACACACACACACACACACACACACACACACACACACACAATCACAAACTAAGAGCCACTTTAGAGACACCAATTCACCTAACATGCATGTAGGGGCTTGGGCCTAACAAAGTAACTACTTCTAACCTCATCTCGTTCTTTCTCCTCTCTACTTCTCTTTGACCTCCTTAAGGCCCTATCTAAGATGTTTTACCTGTAACTTATTATTATTTTTGTATTTAACTATTGTAAGTCGCTTTGGACAAAAGCGTCTGCCAAATGTAATGTAATGTAATGTAATATTTGGACTGTGGAAGGAAACCGTAGTAAACCCAAGCAGACACGGGACAGACCCAGGCCACTCCACCCTGGGAATAGACTGTGCTGCCCTCACTTACCATATAGATGCATTGTATTGTTCTACAGATGATAAATCCAATAAAACTGACATCTGATGAAATAGATAAAAAGTGTAGAGCAGGGAGGTTTACCTACTAAAGCAATTGATGAGTGTATATTGCAACTGCTGTATACTCAAGACTATTGAAATGGATGTTACCACCCTGAAGTATCAAAAATGTTCCAAAGAACGAAACAAAATAGCCCTCACAACATTTAATTTGTAAGATGTTCTGGAGAAAGTCAGCCACCCGAATAGTGGACTGGAACTTGCCTGCCTGTTAGGACATCTCCATTGAGATAGTCCAATAGATAGCCCGCTGCTTGAACACTTTTATAGTTGATTGATGACTAGGTTATTATTAGAGCATCATTAATTATACTGCTCACAAAAACAAAAAAAGTAGCCCCTAATTTTTTTGAGCAGTATATTTAATAGTCAGAGATGGATTTAGTGTATGGAGCATTAAAGATTATTCGAACAACTATAATAAATGTATTTATTTCATGAAATATATGATATGATAGAAATATGTTTTTAGGTAGAACTGCTCACAGATTGTCAGAAATATAGAGGGAATAAAAGGCCGCACATGTGAAAGACCACTGTTGAACTGCTGGGCGACTGCAGGTGGTGTGAAGACACATGGAGGATTAAGAATGTTGATTAGAAGCACACAGAGACTGCACAGAAGCGACATATTTTGCGTCCAGGTGGGGTGGAAATGGGGTGGTTTGTACTGGAGACCTTCAGCATTGATGTAGGTGGGGTGTAAGAATGAGTGAAGCTTGCAAACAGGGCCAACTGTGCTGCTTTTGGCAGTAGTGATTTTTCAAGGAATATTTTTTAATAATTATTCAAGCATACATGTCAGCAGGTCAGAGGTTTATTGTCCAATGCCATAGTTCTCCCCATGCAAACATTTGTATTATTATTTGCTTCTGCAGAAGGCAGCTACAGTGAGATGTCCCAGCCTTCTCTGACTGTTCAGACATATCCATATGGAGGACATGAATCAATGGAGATGTCCTACCAGGCGGGCGAGTTCCAGCCTGCTATTCGTGTGGCTGACCTTCTTCAGCACATCACACAAATGAAGTGTGGTGAGGGCTATGGGTTTAAGGAGGAGTATGAGGTGAGTATTTTCAGTAATTTTATAAACAGTCATATCGTGACAAAGTGAATTGCACTGATTTGATTGTTTTGTTTCATGGCAACAGCATAACAGCTATTCCTATGTCAGCGCCAGCTAATCAAGGGGGAATAAAACATTTGCTGTAGAATAGTTACTACAGCTTTACCCGTAGTCCATTGTAGTGTAATTTATATCATTCATGGAATAGGAATGTACCGTAACAGAACACAATCCACTGTAGTGTAGTTTGTTATTATTGGAACAGAGCTTAACCCTAACAAAAGACTTTAAGATTGAAGGGCACTGAGAACATCCTGTTAGCTACATCATGCTACATGACCTCCATCTGACCTTTTTCTCTTTTTACTGATACTTACACAGTTTAATGAATCAATGTATTTGAATAAAACATCAAACAAATAAACATTTGGAGATTTAATCATGTCTTTTGCAATATGAGTTGAACATCAACATATTTTTTTACATTGGTACCTTCTGGGGAAAAAAATTGGTATCTGCTGCAGTGTTATGAAATGAAACAATGGAGCTTCAAGTTTTGGGGAGGTTTAATCAATAGTATATACAGATATGTGAGTTTTTTAGAAGAATTTGTTTTGTACTTGCTTTGTGTGGAATCTGGTATGATGTCTTAGGCTTAGTATCAAGCACTGTGTTATATTAATGATTTAACCAGACTTGCCATAATTTAATTTAAACGCGCCTCGTTTGCTTAATAACAGTATAATATGGTGGCATTTTCTAGAGAAAAGGTCATGTAAATTAAGATCAAATAAAAGAAATTCCCCAATTCATGTCAGCCTCCAAACCTAGCAACTAATTACTATAAAATAACTATTCCGTTCAGTGCATTCACAACTCTCTTTACTCAGCATATAACATTTTTTTTTTTTGCACAAATATGAACAGATAGTGCTATAGAGTGTGCTACATAGTAATGGTGCTTTCTCATGCTAAGTAAATAAACACAGGTTTGTCAGAAGACTTGCAATTACTCTTTTATCTTGTTCTGTCATTTTGAAACGGAAGCCTTCCAAGGCTGAGAATATGTTTGAGATTATTAAATGAATGAACATGGTGGCATGGTGGTGCAGTGGTTACACCAGCCTCACAGCTCCAATTCAGTGTTCTTCCTGTGACTGCGTGGGGTTTCTCTGGGTACTCAAGTTTCCTCCCACATTCTAAAGATGTGTGTTTTGTTAATTGGTTCTTCTAAAGTGCCCTTAGTGTGTGAGTGTGTGTATAAGTGCATGTGCCCTATGATTGGTTCTGTCTAGAGTTGCTCCTGCCTCATGCAGTGCCTCCAATTAGGCCCCTCCTGCAACCCTGTCTAGTATAAATGGACAAGACAAGGAATGAATAAATATACCTGAGGCATATACAATGTCCCAAAAATGTTATGAAGGTGGTATGAAGGGAAATTATAATTCTCTACTTAGAATTATAGAATTATTTGTTTATCTAATTTTGTCATTTTTTTTTTAATTATAACAATTTGTTTTGTTAGAGCATCATGATTACTTTTGATTTACAAGAATGTGCATGTGCTTGTTTGTGGCGTCCTGTGAATACTTTTTTATAAAAGTTATAGTTTTTCATTAAATTACGTCACTTGGTTATATTGTGTTGATGTGCATGGACGATATCTGTATACTGTATGACAATGAAAATGTTCAAAACAGTAGTATTTGTACAGACAATGATGGAATCCTGTCAGAATTGATGCTGTCTCTGTGTGTGCATGTGTTACTCAGGTAAGGGTTAGGTGTAGTTAATTACAGTAATATTACATTAGTGGAAAGCGACAATGTTAGAAAGACAAACCTTTGGGCAAATGAAATATGTGGTTACAGGTTTTGGTAGGTAACCATATAAAAAGTAGAACCTTTTTAATGTCATTATCTGTTGCTTTATTTTTGCCTTTTATATACAAGTTATCATTATTATTAAAATTAAAGATACTTATTTTCTTGGTTTAGTTTTCAGTATGCTAA
>JAUZST010002302.1:0-18175 GCA_034779995.1 Parotocinclus haroldoi | reverse complement strand
TAATAATAATAATAATAATAATTATTATTCTTATTATAATAATAATTATTATTAATCTTAGTAGTAGTAGTATTGACATTATATTATAGTACTAATTATTATTGTATTATTATTATAAATGTTGTTATTATTATTATTATTATTACTATTATTATTAGTAGAAGTAGTTGTAGAATAACATTACTACTACTACTAATAATAGTAATACATTATAATGATATTACTATCAGATATACAGTATTTAGCCCTTATCCAGAGCGACATAAGTAACATAATCCATTCTTAATAATAAGGAATCTAAACAAGAATTATTACTGTTCTCCTTCTTGTTATTATTATTATAATTATTATTAATAATGTTATTTTCATTATTATATTGATTGTTGTTTTGTTTACT
This sequence comes from Parotocinclus haroldoi, assembly GCA_034779995.1. Taxonomy (NCBI): domain Eukaryota; kingdom Metazoa; phylum Chordata; class Actinopteri; order Siluriformes; family Loricariidae; genus Parotocinclus; species Parotocinclus haroldoi. Next base: position 17,778 of record JAUZST010002302.1, on the reverse strand, counting down.
ATTTTTATTGTTGTTACTACTATTATTTTTCTTGTTCTTATAATGATTGTTATTACAGTGTATTAATTGTTGTTTTTAATTGTTGTTGTTACTATTGTTGTTATTGTTTACTGCTCATATTGTTCGTTTTGGTGGTGCTTTACTGTGATTAAGTAATGGAAATAAAATGAATAAGCGTGGTGACCCGCCGATGGTCAGATGTCACCTACACGAGGGTTTGGGTCTGAATCGTTTATTTACTGTTCTTTAGTCTTATTCTTTTTATTTCCTCTGAAAATAGAGAAAGAAAGAAAGCTTGCTGTAAAACATGTTCAAATCGTTTAAGCTTCGGTGCTATTCAATGTTGATTTGTCTAAAACTGCAGATCAAGCAATAAAAATAAAATAAAATAGAAATATGAGATGAACAGGTCACTGTAGCCGTCGTGCTGCTCTGAAACTTTGCGTGTGGGAAAGAATTTCCATAAAGATTTTATTTGAAGCTGAGGGAGTCTGAGCTGATTGTATTATTTAACATAATGTCGACTCTTTATGCTCAGGCATTATTACAGCGTCAGTCACAGTGCAGCACTTCCTGTCTCCAGGAATCAAATCTCTCACTCACCAACACACTCAAATAATAAATAATATCTATCAATTATATACCATCTCCAGATGTGCTCCCTCTGCCATATGTGGAGTTCTGACCAAATAAAGCAGGTATGTGTGTGCAGAGAAGAGAAGAGAAGAGAAGAGAAGAGAAAGGAAGAGAAGAGAAGAGAAAAGAGAAGAGAAAAGAAGAGAAGAGAAAGGAAGAGAAGAGAAGAGAAAGGAAGAGAAAGGAAGAGAAAGGAAAGGAAGAGAAGAGAAGAGAAGAGAAGAGAAGAGAAAGGAAGAGAAGAGAAGAGAAGAGAAAGGAAGAGAAGAGAAGAGAAGAGAAGAGAAAGGAAGAGAAGAGAAAAGAGAAAAGAAAAGAAGAGAAGAGAAGAGAAGAGAAAGGAAGAGAAGAGACGAGAAGAGAAGAGAAGAGAAGAGAAAGGAAGAGAAGAGAAGAGAAAGGAAGAGAAGAGAATAGAAGAGAAGAGAAGAGAAAAGAAAGGAAGAGAAGAGAAAAGAGAAAAGAAAAGAAAAGAGAAGAGAAGAGAAGAGAAGAGAAGAGAAGAGAAAGGAAGATAAGAGAAGAGAAAAGAGAAGAGAAGAGAAAAGAGAAGAGAAAAGAGAAGAGAAGAGAAGAGAAAAGAGAAGAGAAAAGAGAAGAGAAGAGAAAAGAGAAGAGAAAGGAAGAGAAGAGAAGAGAAAAGAGAAGAGAAAGGAAGAGAAGAGAAGAGAAAAGAGAAGAGAAAAGAGAAGAGAAGAGAAAAGAGAAGAGAAGAGAAAAGAGAAAAGAAGAGAAGAGAAGAGAAAGGAAGAGAAAGGAAGAGAAGAGAAGAGAAGAGAAGAGAAAGGAAGAGTAAAGAAGGGAATAGAAGAGAACAAAACAAAAAGCAGAAGAAGAGAAAATAAAATAAGAAGAGAAAATAAAAGAAGAAGAGAAAATAAAAGAAGAAGAGAATCTGCTCATGTTAAATCCTCAGTGTGATGTTTTTTTTTACGGCCCATAAGTTTAATTTAAATAAATCATTTATAAATCAGTTCAACTGAATGGAGCAATGCAATGCTAAAGCGATTAGCCTACAGGCTAAGAGACGATTAATGCTAATAATGATAGGGAGATGAAGAAATAATCAGAATGTTTATTTAAAAAACGACAAATAACCAGGAACAGATTTATTATTTTAATCTCGTTGTTGATTTGTCAGTAGTATTATCATCATTAAAAACATGTATTATTATTATTAATTATTATAAATTATTATTATGATATTGTTATTGTTATTATATATTATATTGCTGTTGTTGTTCCTATTATTATTTGTTATTATGAATACTATTTTACAATCACGAACATTGTTTTACTTGTTGCATTTTACACATTGTAATAATAATATAAAATAATAATAGTTTTACATGTGAAAGACATTTAAATTAAATAATAAATGTACTGGATGATTTAACTCGCCTTTAAAATATGCGAGGGAACCTAGGCACCGGCTCTGCACAGACACAGGGAGAACATGCAAACTCCACGCAGACAGAGTCCGGCTCGGGATTTGAAGCTTTGATGTAAGGATGGCAGTGACTCTTTAAGCTCTCGTGAGGTCACTGCATGTGGAATGTAAATGTTTTCGTTTAAAAAAAGAGCCAGGCTGCTGTGATGTTGATGCCACTGCGATTAGACCGAGCACAGAGGGCATCGGTGCCACCCTCTATTCCCCAGTGTTTGGCAACAGGACTGTGTGTGTGTGTGTGTGTGTGTGTGTGTGTGGCAGCGGGACGCCTGGATAATTGGGTCAGTGTGAACTTTTACCCGGGAGTACACCCGAGCGAAAGAATCCAAAATAGCTGTTCCTGTTTTTATTCCATCACCGAATCATCACGAATGAGATATTTATATTACATTTATAGTCGGGAGGTAAATAAATAAATAACTCCAGTCAGTCACTGAGTAAGTAAATGAAGTAGATTCATTAGTAAGTGAGACAGATGGGTCGAAAAAAAGCACGAAATAAATGAATTAATGATCAATGATGTAGGCGAGTAAAGTTAGTAAACAAAAAGCAAATAAAGCCAATCCAATAGGTAAAAGTAAGCAAACAGGTAAACAGAGAGTTTGTGAGTAAATAAATGAGTAAAAAGTCCGTAATAAATATGCAAATGAAATTCGAAAAAAAATAAAAATAAATAAATAAATGAAACTGGGGGAAGAAGTTCAAATGAAAGTAAGGCAGCTTTTCGTTCGCTGAGCAGATAAGTGAGTTAAAGGTCAGATTTTCTACTTATTGAACGACTAAAGTCGATCATTCTTTATTTTTTAGTGTTTTTTTTAACTACATTATTTTGCAAGTAGGAAAATAAATGCGCAAGTAATTGAGCTGCAACGCGATAAACGTAATAAAGTCATTAAGTAGGCCAATGTTATAAGCAGATAATTAAATAATAAATGAGTTAGCAGGTAAATAAGTAAATAAAAAAAATAAAAGAGAAATGAATGTAGGAAGAAAGTAATGTAATGTAAAGGAAGTACGAGAGAAAAAAGGAGGTATAATAAACAAAATAAGCGCCTAAGTAAATGAATAAAGAAATACATTTTTTAAAAAATCATCTAAGCAAGAAATAAGTAAATACGTAAAGAAAGTTAGCAATCAAATAAATATGTGAAGAAAATGACAAAATAAATAAATTGCAGTCCGTTCTCATTTAACATTTACAAAAGAACAAGATAAGATAAGTAAAAAATACTAAAAAAAAATAAAAGGAGTAAATAATAATAGATGAAAAGGTTGCATTTATTTGGTCGGTGTTTTAATTGTTTTTTTTTTTAGGATTGAGTAGTCATCCTTTTCTTTTCTTTTCTTTTCTTTTTCTTTTCTTTCTTTTTCTTCTTCTGTTCTTTTCTTTTCTTTTCTGTTTCTTTACTTTTCTTTTCTTTTTTTCAGTTGTTTTCTTTTCTGTTCTGTTTTGTTTTGTTTTGTTTTGTTCTTTTCTTCTCTTTTCTGTTTTGTTCGTTTCTGTCGTTTTCTTTTCTTTTCTTCTTTTCTGTTGTTTTCTTTTCTTTTCTTCTTTTCTTTTTTTCTTTTCTGTTGTTTTCTTTTCTTTTCTTCTTTTTTTTTGTTATTTTCTGTTATTTTCGGTTATTTTCTTCATTTTTTTTGTTCTTTTCTGTTGTTTTCTTTTCTTTTGTTCTTTTCTGTTGTTTTCTTTTCTTTTCTTCTTTTGTTTTGTTATTTTCTGTTTTTTTCTGTTATTTTCTTCATTTCTTTTGTTCTTTTCTGTTGTTTTCTTTTCTTTTCTTTTCTTCTTTTCTTTTCTTCTTTTCTTTTCTTCTTTTCTGTTGTTTTCTGTTATTTTCTTCTTTTTTTTCTTCTTTTTTGTTGTTTTATTTTCTTTTGTTCTTTTCTGTTGTTTTCTTTTCTTTTCTTCTTTTGTTTTGTTCTTTTCTGTTGTTTTCTTTTCTTCTTTTCTTTTGTTATTTTCTGTTGTTTTCTGTTATTTTCTTCATTTCTTTTGTTCTTTTCTGTTGTTTTCTTTTCTTTTCTTCTTTTCTTTTCTTCTTTTCTGTTGTTTTCTGTTATTTTCTTCTTTTCTTTTCTTCTTTTTTGTTGTTTTCTTTTCTTTTCTTTTCTTTTCTTCTTGACGCCCGTCCCGATATTTTTACCGGTAGGTCGCATCTTTCTGTTCTCTGTTATCTGTGACAGATTTTCACAGCCTTTTGTTCTTTTCTGTCCTTTTCTTTTCTTTTCTTCTTTTCTTTTCTACTTTTCTGTTATTTTCTTTCCTTTTCCCTTTCTTTTCTCTTTGCCTGATTGTACTGCAGAATAATCTCATCTAATCTTATCTCATCTTATTTAAACCTACTTTGTACGTTTTTGATTTGCTGAAACCTAAACACTGCATTTACAACCTCCTGAGGATGGAGGGAGAACATGCCAATCTCATCACAGACAGTAACAAGAGCTTTCTTTTTTAGCAACACAATTGCCACAGTGTTTTTGTGTCTCACCTCCCCTCTTCATGATGATTTAACACACAGACGTGTAGTCACGGTTTTTCATCCAGATAAGGACGATAATGGCGTTTCTGAAAGCGCTCCCTCGCCTCGCCTCGCCTCGCCTCGCCTCGCCTCGCCTCGGCCTCTCTACTGGCCATCCGAAAATGGATCTGCCTCTTAAGGTGCCGTAGCGGGCCGGCCATCTATAAAAGGCTCCTGTCAGCGGCACACAGAGCTCATTCACATCTCTGCTTATTCCAATTATCTGCGGGCCAGCGAGGCGGGCGACGCCCGTCCCGACCGCGAGAGCCGCAGGTGTTTACCGGTAGGTCGCATCCTTCTGTTCTCTCTTATCTGTGACAGATTTTCACAGCCTTTAGCCTTTCAGAGCTGATGTCCTCGCGTTCAGAGCGACAAACAGCAGCAACCCAACGTCCAGGGAACATGGTTTTCAACAACCTTTTATACTTCTGTCCTTCTAAGTCATTGTGTGTGCAGGTATTTATTTTATTTAACATCCGCAAAACCTATTTTGGCAAATTCGGAGCAGACAAAACACCGTACCCCCCCCCCCTTCCCTCCGTGACGTTTGGCGCCCCCTTGAGGTTTTGAACCATGGATTTGAGGAACCGTGGCCTTATATTGATAAATAATTAATATCTTCAATTTGACGTCACGGCAGGAGCGGGAGGGGGGGGAAGGGGGTAACTCGTGAAGCCAAAAACAGCCCAGGAATCCCAGGTCGCAAAGGGAGAACATACCAAACTTCCGCGTAGATGCCGACACGGGACTGTTTCCTCGCTTGCTCACACCTAGGAAGGTTACAGTCCACGGGCTGTGCATATGGGGAGAACATGTGCTGTCCATCGTTAACCCAGACCGTTTGCGTTCAAGGCGGAAACAAAACAAAACCAAACTTAAGAAACGACCTCCCACGTGCCGCCGACAAGTGCAACATTCCTCAGCGCCGCTGTGTCGAAACCCGCCATTAACCAACGGCAGGACGTTACGTTCTCTCTGATTACAAAGGTGAACGGGCGGCCAGACGGAGATGTAGGCGTCTGTTTCTCTCAGAGGTTAATCGGTGCTTTGCAAAAATGCTGTTATTCGTCTCGGCCCGTTAACAAGCTTGTCATGCAGCAGCTGGATTACAGCCGGGGAGAGAAAAAACAAAAAAAGCCCTCACCCTTACTCCTGTCCGCCCCAGAACATAGAGGGACTAAACCAGTCCAACACCGGCCTGTTTTATTTTCCCTCGGTTATGGAACCTCAGTCCGAACCTTTCCTTCCGATCTTCAGCTCATGTTTTGGATCGGTTTGATATGTTGTGGTACAGAAACATTACAGAAATGCCTATTTCTAATAACATAGCATTTAAATATGCATTCATTATTCCAATTGTAGCATTCCCAGTACCTCCGCTTAATCCACATGGGGTCACGGGCCAACTCTGGGGTCAACGCCAGGAACAACCCTAGCCGGGGCGCCAATCCATCGTAAGGCACACACACAGTCATACGCCCTAAGGGCCACTTTAGAGACACCAATTAACCTAACACTCGTGTCTTTGGACTGTAGGAGGAAACCGGAGTACCAGGAGCAAACCCGCGCAGACACGGGGCGGACATGCGGACTCCACACAGAAAGGACCCCGGGCCGCCCTGGGGTCGAACCCGGGACCTTCTGGGAGGTTCGGTATATTAAATGAAATTGGTAATGATTAAAAAACGGTTGCAGGAGCGGGGAATGACCTTCCCTCTCCTAGACCTAGCCAAACATGCCTCAGGTCTCCTGAACTGAACATATTTTGAAAAAAAAAAAAAAAAAAAAAAAGGATTTTAACGTAAAAAAAAAAAAAAAATAGAAGGCACAAAATATTAAATCAACCTTTTCTGCTGTTCCTTTTTAAATTCTAATGACGTATTTTTTTTTTTTTTTTTTCTTTTTGCATTTTTTACATAGTAAATTTGATACTCGTGAACCAAATTAAAACAACTGAGAATGAACTCATTTTAATTATCACTTTCTCCCAGATCTAGACGGCTGTGCCGCGGGACACGTCTGACTTGACTGGTCAGGACCCCGACCCAGGTCCGCTGGGTGGCCAGATTGCGCATTAGACTGCTGTTCATCTAGAGCGCTCTCGTTTTCTTCCTTCCGTTGTTCTTTCTTTATAGAAATAGAATTCAAAAAGCCTTATTTTGTGCATTTTTTAATTTGCAATAGTGCCTTCTGGCAAGGTCTGGTGTCTCACAATGACGCGATCGGCATGTGAGGAGCCCAGCCCCGGACTGCCATCCGTACGACTTGTTCAGGGCCCTGCTCAGTGTCCTCTGTAGACTCCGAGACCCTGACCGGGCACACGTCCAATCATAATGCCAAAACTAATTCTGAAGACAAATATGTACTGCAACGTAGGGGGATCCTTTAGATATCATATTATACGTTCAATATTTTAAATTGTAAATATCCCCTAATTTTGTGAGCAGTATATATCTGTATAGAAATATGTCTAATATTATATATATATATATATATAAAAAGAAAAGTTAAATCTCTGAATCTCCTTGGATGATTGTATTTTATCACTGCGTTCTTGCAATTCGTTCGTTCGCTGAATGGCATCATTATCAATGAGTACTAATGAACTTTCCGTCGTTCTTGTTCTCCGCGCCGAACGTCCGGTTTGTTTCTCACAGCAGCACGAGCAGCGGGACTGGAAAACAGATTCTGATTATCGTCAGAACATTTCCCCGGTGTTGACAGGATAATTGGCTGAGTGTGCAGACAGAGAGACAGGCCATGGTTGTGTAATTGCGCCTCCTCGCGCCCCACCCCCCGAACGGCGCCGCTTTGTGCCGAGGCTCTGAGATGACCCGAAGGTGGACGACCGGCCATGAGGTAAAGCCTTATTTACTTTGTGCTCGGATTGTTTGCAGCTCTTGCCTGCTATTACACCATCAACGCTTTCTACCATCGATCCCTCAATTACGGTGGCGCTCAGGTCACCCGGGGCTACGGAGAAGCTTCGAGACGCTCACCTCACCGCCGCCCACGACGCCTGCCTCAAATTTCAAACCTGCGCTGGCAATAAAGCAAGACTGGCCCAGCGACAGGTGATGGATACGGACCCTGGAACAGCTGCCGGTATTTAGTCTACAGATATTAACGTTACTTTATTGCAGACGGTATGGACCTGATAGGTTTCACCTTTTGCTGGTCAAACAACGCTCCAAACAAAGTTGGGAAGAGCGCAATTCGGGATTAGTACTGAGGTAAAAAATCTAAATCGTGATGTGATTACAAGCAGGTGATTAGAATTATGATTTGGTACAAGGGCAACGTCCAGGAAAAAAACCCCAAAAAAACGGGTCCTTACGGAGGAAAGATCATAAGAGGAGCTCATAGAAAGATTGGAAGGGATTTACTGTATATATTTCTCGCTCTAAAGAGCATCCGGAGGGATTTCAGTGTATAAAGGGTAAGGGCACAAGCCTAAACTGAAAAGGGGTGATCTCCGCTCCCTCAGACGGCACTGTGCCAGGAACCGCCGTTCATCAGTAGCTCACCATCAAGCTCTGCAATACAGAGTTACATTTACAAATACCACTTGAAACTTTACTGTGAAAAAAAGAGGCCTCGTGTTAACCGTGTCCAGAAGCTCCGCCCACTCCTCCGGGTCCGGAGGCATCTAGGGTGGACCGTCGGCCGGTGGAAACGGGCATTGTGCTCAGATCGGTCAGCTTTTCAAGTATCTTTTGGAAGAAATGAATGAAGAAAAGGAAAAATGAAGAAAGGATTTTTTTTTTCCAGACTGCTATCAGCGACAAGTCCAAAATCCAGGCCCTGTCGTGGTACGGGGTGAGGTCAGGGCCCTTGGTAAAGGTCATTTAGACTTGACAAGCAGAAAGCACTAAAGTAGACGGAGATCTCAGAGCAATATAAACTGCCTTCAAGATGTTATCAACCACAGCACGCCTTTTGCATGATAATATTTAATATAGAGGGGGTACAGAATATGTCTGGGGAAAGGTTGAGGGTACAGCCACGTCAGTTCAAATCTAGACTCGCCTGTACTACGCCCTTGAACGCAGCCTGCAAAGACGCGAGTCCGATCCCAACGTCGAAGCCTGTAAGCCGAGCATGACGGCAAGCCTTCTTATCCTCCACCGAGGAAGCGAGGGGCGAGGCACGATGGAGAGCATTCATATTTCATAGATGTCAGCTTTCATTTGGGAGCAGATTAAACAGGAGGTTTGTGGAGCCCGAGAACACGACGGGAGGAATTCTAAAGGTCTGGCTGCGAAAAAAGGCGAGCGGATATGTCTCACCCTTCATTCCATCCATCTTCTGGACGGGACTTTATGACTCTGTGAACTATTTCTCCGGATGTTTCGTTGGCACGGCTCGAACGAGCTGCTGGAACCTCTGCTCCATGCTGACCTGATTTCCTGTCGATGCCGTTATAAGGTTAAAAAAAGCCTCGAGAAGAGCTTTTGGGGTTCACGCGGTGGGGCATGATGGCATTCCACCCACGTCTGTTTGGAATTAGGAGGCCGTGAGGAGTGAGAAGGGAGGAAAGGAAAGGACACCGTCGCTACACGAGCCTGAACTGGCTGTCCAATCGTCCAGCCTCCTTCCTTTAAGATTTCCCTCACAGAAGTGATTTCGTCTCCTGTTGAAGCCCATTTGCCTCACGGTCTCCCTTAATCAAGCATTTGAAGACACCCGCTACCGTTAGGTGTCATGCCATCCACTTCACGTGTCTGGTCTGTTACCAAACCGGTACAGAACCGCTGCTTGTTGGATGCTTTCTGTTTTTCGCAGGCCGCCATGGGTAAAAATCCCAGGAGCTCGACAGCTTCTGAAGAACACAAAGCACTTCGTCTGGACCCAACAGCCATGGCACAGTAACAGTCACTCAGGTCATATTTCCCCCCATTCCATTGTTTGATGTGAACATTAACTGGAGCTCTGATGTTTTTCGTCTGGGGGTTAGAAGGGGACTTATTTTGTTTCACCATTTACAGTCCCCCTCTCTCTCTCTGTTTCTCTTTTTACCGGTGTCATCACTGTCCCCCAGATGGGATTATTTACTACAGACTGTGCTGAAACGTTCAGGTCATCTAGAACAGCCTGAAGCCACACAGCAATCAAAGCGAGATATTTCCTACCTACAGACCCTGAGGGAATGTGAGGGAGACGAGAAACCTGGGCAGAAAGTGAAGCCCAGCAGTTTGGGAGTTTTAGGTGTGGTTTGTATAACAGTAGTGCTGCTAGGAAAAAGAAAACGACCAAGAGGCTTTGCCCACAGGTGATGCATTTTGGGCATGTAGATCCTGCACGCCCATAGGTTGCCGAAGCGGACACCTCAGCTGCTCCCATAAATGCTTGACGAGCGATAAATCTGGCAACCATGCAAGTATTGCAGTTTGAGCTGAAAAATGCCCGTTTGACGCCCTGCCATGAGAGGCAACACATGGCTAGGACTTCCTGCATATGTCGCTGAGCTGTTAGTGTTCCTAATATCACTACTAGACCATCACACCAGCAGTTGGAGCAGTGTGTCGCTCCACAAGGCCTCCGTACTCGAACCTGACCCTCCTAAGATCCCAAGGACAACCTGAATGTGTTGCTAAAGACGATACAGTGCCGGTGCATAGCAACCCAGGTTTCCCATTTAAAACCTGACTCTTCGTTGACCCTGGAAATGGTCCGGACAGAGACAGGGGGGTGTAGTGAAGGTGCCGCTTGTGTCTGGATGGTGGCAAATGTGTCTGAGCTGCTTGTGCTTGTCTGTGGATCAAACAATCCTCTCCAACGGTGGTCGGTCTGGGCCGCCCATAGCCCGGTCTCCGTGCGTACTGTATGTGTGCCCCCTCATGGAACCACTGCTCCCAACACCTCCTAACGGCTAGGTCAGAATGGCCCAGATGGAGGCAATTAATCTAAACGACCCTCCTGCTTCGCTCAGTCCAACGATTGTGTCCCAAAGTCTGGCAGCTGGGCAAAATGCCTCCGAATGTGTCCTAGAGGCATGTCTAGCAGACAACAATTTCTCACCAAGAGGAACAGCACCCAAAAGTATCCCCCGATAACCTTTTGATAGGGTAGCACTCGAGGGGAATCACCTTTTTTTTGGTGAGACCCAGTGTCTAATCAGACCACACCCGCAATTATACCTGCAAATACCTGAGCCAGGACCGTATGTCAAGTTTTACATTTCTATCCGGGTGCTTTCTGTCGAAAGAAAATACATCCAGCAATAATTCCAAATGGTCCAGGGTGGGGCATTTGCGACGCCATCTCACAGCTCCTGAAACTCGGGTCTGGGTCGTATCCTGGTCCCTAAGCTTTCCTTGTCTCTTTAATCTGAGCGCTCCAAAATTATGAGGCGCCACAACACGAACGAATGTCGTATCCCCTTTTGGCAAGTGCCTCGCGATGGTCCCTCATCTATGCTCGGTTTCCACCTTGAGCCCTGTGCTGCCACTGCAGTCACGCTAGAAGACGGTGTCAGGAAACAGACTGCGGCCACAGAAAAACAAAAGAGCTCCAGCCTCCCAAAGTTGATCGCTTCCTGGTAGAAGTTGTGATAGCTAATGCGGCTAAGTGCTGACCGAGCAGCGCCCGTCGACCTTGATGTGTCTGGGAGCGGTGATCGCGTGAATAATTCCGAAGTGCCAGGCCGAGGGCAGATCAGATCAGGAAACGGCGAGGTAGGGTGCGGGTGAGATTGAGAACGACGTTTCTTGCTGAGAATGAATTAAAGATGTCGAGGCAGAGGTCTGATTCAGATGAGGAGGAACCAGCTGAGTGCTTCCTGCCGCTCGTATGCCTGTTGTTGGCTCTCTGTCTGCACCAGGTTTTGGGGGTGAGGCAAAGCGAATCGAATTGCTTCCTTCTGTAGCGACGTAATGACACTACAAGTGCCCAAAGCATTTACAAACAAAACTGCCAAGTGACGAGACAAACGAAGCTTCCTGAACCATGCAAAGCTGTCGGCGCATTTTAGTGACCTCTGCTGGCCACTCTTGTGCAGCTGCCTCTGGCCATCAGGTTAACGTTTGCTCGCCTTAATGGCCATTCCAATAAATTCGAATAGGACGCAAAATTCTGATGTTGTTGTCATTAACAGCCAATCGTTTGGTGGATTCAGCTCAGCTGATGTGTTTAGAGACTTTTTTTTGCGCAAGTTCCTTGCGTTTCATCACATTGTGGGCCACATTTGATCCAACTCTTGCCAGTCGCAATACATTTCAGATTCTGGGCCACACAGCCTACGCCTAATCTACAATCCCGCTAGTGTTTGCGTACGTTTGTACAGTTGTTGCTCTGCACTGACGGGCAGGTCCGTTTGAAATATTTGCCATCGCTTTATGCAGGTAGACGAGCCATGGGAAAAGGTGAGCGAAGTCTGGATCCTCTTTCTTTGTTTCCGTTGCTGATAATCTAAGATCTGACCTTTATAGTATTCGGAATGCCGCTCTCACCTCCAGGCCAAGTAGCCTTTCGATACAATGGCACGTCTCAGAGTCCACCGGGTCGCACGAGGAAGCGACCTTGAGAGGAAGCGGTAAAAATGGAGCAGACGGCTGGTGTGGATGCATATAAAAAAAGGATCAGTGTTGTGTAAAAGATCAGCAGCTCTTCGGAGAGCGGACTGCAAAGACGGGGTCCACTACTTGGGGCCTAAAAAAGCCTTCGTTATCCAACCCTCGCTTTTAAAGAGCAAATTCGATCCACCTGAAAAGAGACGACTGCTTCCTTTATAGTTCAATTGTCCAGGCGTTTATAGGCGAGTAAACATTTTTACAGCGATGCTCTTGTGCTGCGCTTGTTAAGATGGTGGGGGCTGTAGCATGGCGTTTGGAAGCCGTCTAAAGCCCCGGAGACACTAATGCATCAGAGAGGAGACAGGAGGGTTTATTGGGCTTTACCGAGTTGTACCAGAGCCAGATTTTGGAGACAGTTATTTATTCATTCGGCCGTGGTTGTGCATACAGCAAGGCTTGGTCCCTAAGAGTGGCCAGTGGTTTAATCAATCGTATTTACAGACTATCTATGGTCTATATAGACTCTCCGTTTTCTTTTCTTACTTTTCTTTTTCTCCTGTTTCTGGCGTGTTTGTGCCTGTGCTCGTCATCCGAACCGGACCCGGATCGGGTCATTTCCACCCATCAATCTGTCTATGTAAACCCCGTCTTACTGTCCAACCCTCGCCAGATCGTCTGCTACCAATCCTGATAATTGCCGGCTAACAAAACATTTCCCATCTGGTAGATAAAGTTTCGAACGGTGCTGTTTTATGCCTTCTCTTCTTCACCTTATATCTCCTCCAGCAGTCTCTTCTCTTCTATCCAAACTCCAAACAAAGTCTGGACCCTTGGACTTTCACGTCTGGTTTTTCACCTCCTGCCTGGCTCCTCGCCTCAATCAGCGCCTTGCTTCCTGGTCTTGCTCCTCACCCGTGCCACCGGTGCCAATTAGGCCCAATGCCACTGTCCTGCGGTCAGCCCATCTCTACCCTTGCACTGCCCTGATCCCAGACACTGCCCTCCCTTTAGATATCTCCACATATCTGAATCTCCCACTTCCGATTCTTTGTTATGAATTCTTCCGAGTTGACGCCTCATCGCAGCTCAGTCTAGCTGGTTCAGCTATTTTGTCCTGTTCCCTAGCGTAACGCTGTACAGATTACAGACGGCCCGTCTGCCGTCTTGCTGTTTCAGCAAAGTGATGTCTGCTTTCACAGAAAGCGACCGTGCCCAAGGCCTTCTGGATGATCTGTAACCCAAGGAGCTCCAGAATCCAAGCCAGGGTTTACCAGTTTACTTCTCACCAATACGAATGCCGTTCAAATCCGGGCTCTCTATACTAACACCTGTTTCAGACTCTATGTTCTCCTATATGCAGATTCTTTCCTTGGTTTGCTCTTGCTCTGCACCCCATCACCCACTGTCCCGATTCGTCTCGACGGACTATAAATCCAGATGTGAGGGATCGTAGCAGATCTGGGAGGAAGCAGGGTCATGGAAGCCGCATCTAGAGGAGACAGTAACCCTTGAAACTGAAGATATTTATAGAGCCGGCTCGCTTGAGCGCCTGCACTTGTTGTTGTTGGAGGTTGGAAAAGCAGACTGGGGGTAATACATCTTTGTCAGGTCTGATAATCTGCGCACATATTTGGCAAAAGCAGCCCCGTCAAAGCTTGGCTGGGGGAATCTTTGGATAGTAGAAGACTCAATTGGGCTCAGTTGACCAGCTGTCATGAAATTTTCAGCCATGCAGTCATTAGAGCTCGGGAACTGCTACTTGACTTTCACAGGACAAGCTGGAAGCCTTGGTCAGCTCAAAGTGTTGTGGTGAAGTGGAAGTATTAAGGACCAAAATCGGCAGGGAGATAGTCCCAAGTGACCCCTGGAAGCTCGATTCCAGGGCCTTTATAACTGGAGTGATGTAAAGCTGTTCGGAATTTGACTCCGGAAGAACTTGGCTGCACCAAAGCACTCACGGAACGTGTTTGGGATTGAAAATTCAGGACTTTCAAGGCCATAAACAATCGGCCTCAGCGTCGCCTCGGTCTCAGACTCATTTGGACTCGGTTTGCTCTTGGGCTCGGGGTAAAGGTGGACGTAGGAACTGTCGTCAACGAGACTAGTCAGTCCTGCACGAAGAAATCAAATCTGATCAGTAAATCGTTTCCAGTTTCTTCTTGGGCGCAAAAAAAAATCTTAATCAAGATCTTGATCTTGACCTGGACCCGGCTATGACTCGAACTCGATTTTCTCCTAACGCAAAGCGAAGGAGACGTTCAGAAATCTTGCCACTCGGTCCTGCAAAGACCTAGAAAGTCCAGAGTTCAAACCCTTGGGCTTCTGAGCAAGGCCCTTAATCCACAATTGCTTGGATCGCACCTTGTGAGACCGTCACAGTTTTATGTCGCTCCAGACAGGACCTTCTACCAAATGACTAAATGTAAATGCAGTAAAGTGGAACTTAATCCATAACAGGAACAGTTGTGTTTGAAAAGAATAAGCCTTTTACTTTACCTCCAATCTTCTAAAGCACTATAACCATTTATTCCCAAAGCAGCAGCAGAAGCAGCAGCAGCAGAAGCAGCAGCAGCAGAAGCAGTATCCACTCTGCCAGGTGTTAAGACTTTGAACAGGAGCTTTACGACGACGGGGGACAAGCAGTAGCCTTGTTCCTCTAATTGCAAGCAGGGATTGAGTCAATATAAAGAGCAAATTGAAAATGGCATGTAAATGGGAACAGGACACAGCTGGCTGCTCTGATGAGAAGGACATTAGATAAAACCGTAGTGAGACGTCCTGAGGGAGACAGGAACTAAGTTGTGCTTCCTTTAACAGGATTGTCTGTTATAATATGTCATCCTGACTGAGTTTTGTCTCGTTTTAAAGCTGAAAATAACGGCTTGTGTTCAGAACAGGACGTCTCATAAAGAGTTTTTGTTTGGGAATTTTCTGTTCACTGGGACAGACAGGATTGATTCATTAGGGTGTAATACCAACACTCACCACAAGGGCGTCTGACATGCCGCTTTGGTTGAATTCGAAATAGTTTAGGCAGTAATTAAAGTGCTTCAAAACACAACTAGGCTTTGATCTTGAGCACAGACGCTACCGATTGTACATATACAAATGTTACATTATTAAAATTACACCGCAGCACTGTGTGTGCCCCTGGTGGACAACGCTAGTATGACATTCTAACTGGTAGCTGGAAATCTCGGATATTTTGTTCGTTTACTCCATTTGTTTTTCCACCCAGGAGTTTTATTTGTGAAGCTTCCTAAATGTACAGTTGGCATTATTACTATTATATTACTATTAAAGTAAATTACTATAATAATAGTTGTTATTATTATTACTTAACATGTTTGGGTAGTTTACAGTATCTTTAAACTAGCAATTGCTGTCTTTTTTAGTTGTTCTAAATATGTACATGTTGGGTTTTGTTGAAAACCGGCACAAAATCTAAAATCTGTTTTTAAAATCTGTTGTACAGGTTCAGTTTTACAAGACAAAATGATAAGTGCGATAATAATAATAATTATTATTGCAAGGTTTTTTAGTTGTCGTTTTTGACGACAACTAAATAGTAATAATTGTAATATTTATATTAATAATATATATTATTAATATTTTTTGTTGTTTTGTTAGGATAATAATAATAATAATAATAATAATAATAATAATAAATTATTGAAATATTTATATTAATAATATATCATTGCTATAGTATGTAATTTTTGTTGTTTTGTCAAAATAATAATAATAATAATAAATTATTGAAATGTTTATAATAATAATATATTATTACTACAGTATGTAATTTTTGTTGTTTTGTTAAGATAATAATAATAATAATAATAATAATAGCAAATTATTGAAATATTTATATTAATAATATATTATTACTATAGTATGTATTTTTTGTTGTTTTGTCAAAATAATAATAATAATAATAATAACAATAATAATAATAATAATAATAATTGTAATATTTATATTAATAAAATATTATTACTATTGTATGTAATCTTTCTTGTTTTTGTTAATATAATAATGATAATAATAATAATAATAATAATCATAATAAATTATGATATTGTCTATATAATGATATTTATATGTGTACTCAGTTAAAGGAGGCACAGCTGTAGGGAGATTCAACTTTGGGTCTGGTTTCACTCTCAGTGGAGTTTGGCATGTTCTCCCAGAACTCAGGTAATCCAGTTTCTTTAGTCAGTAGGCGAGCGATGTCAGGTTTAGGGTTATTATTATTATTATTATTATTATTATTATTATTATTATTATGGTGAGTCAGAGCCATGTCTCGCTCCTTTATCAGCCGTACTGTCAGTAAATAACAGCTTCTGGTCGCTTGAACTTCACTACATTCATGCAAATCCTCCACAGGACGATCTGTGATGCTCATCGGCTTTGACATTATGGAATGTATTACAATTTCAGCCCAATCAGGAATGAATTGGGCCACAGCGAGCGCTGACCCCGACTAAATTGGCCACCCAGGAACTCATCAGTGTCTCGAATCCCCCTCGACCCAACCCGCCTTTAGGATTTGCATGATGGCTCTAATGGGGAGGAATTAGCATTAGCATGAGTGAATTGAGGGTACGCGGGGGTCTGTGGGTTTAACGCGGGGTCATCGAACCTTCTGTCTTTAATACAGAGCCTAATGAAACACAGCGTGGCGGGGCGGGGCGGGGCCATCATATTCACAAAGCCTTTCTAAAATCAGAAAGTGTAAAACAGCAGTAAACAGCAGGACCAGGTAGGGGTCGCTCTTACGTTGTTTGGGTCCCGGCCCGGTCGCTACCTGTGTGGGGTTTGAACTGGCAAATAAAGGCCACAATGGCCTGAGGTCAAGTCCCAGTGGTGCCATCCTTCCAGGCTGGTAACCCCTACCCAGCTCTGCTATGGACTGGGAACTAGATGGGTCCGGGAGACCTCAGTGACCCTCAGCTGGGCAAGCAGGGTAAATAAAGAAAAAAATTCATAAAGAAAATAAAAAAAGTTTAACAAACCGTCTTTTTCAGTATAAAAAGAATATAATATTTACACGATAAAAAACAAACATGTTTTATTACATTATTTGTATCATTTTATATTAGTAAATAAATACTTATTTTGCATTAATTGTTTATTTTGATTACGTAAATAACCTGGTAAAATGCCACATGGTGATGAATAAAAAAAAAAAAACACAGCAAAATAACAGCAAATAATATAATATTTACACGACAAAAAAAATGTTTTAATGACATATTGAGATCACTTTATATTAGTAAATAAATATTCAAATAAATATAGATAATATTCATATAATATATCCATTTACAAAAATACTATAAATAAATAAGTAATAAACACACTGATATAAATAATATATAAATGCATAAATAAAATCTAAACATATATGCTATAAATAATTAATAAGTCAAATTAAAAACAGATAAACCTCATCAATGGCCAAAGAAATAAATAATTATAGAAAGACATATATTATTTTTTTTTTAAAAAATACAAGCGAATACATTTATGTGTGTTTATTTGCCTATTTATTTATGTTTATGTATGATTTTGTAGTACAAAAGTATCTAAAAGTAGGTAAATAAATGCATACATGCGTTTATAAAAAAATTAATTAATTTTAAAAAATACA
>JAUZST010002301.1:0-18175 GCA_034779995.1 Parotocinclus haroldoi | reverse complement strand
TATTCAGACCCTTTGCTCAGTATTTAGTAGAAGCTCCTTTTGAGTTAGTACAGCCATGAGTCTTCTTGGGAATGATGCAACATGTTTTTTTACACCTTGATTTGGGGATTCTCTGCCATTCTTCCTTGCAGATCCTCTCCAGTTCTGTCAGGTTGGATGGTGTACGTTGGTAGGCAGCCATTTTTAGGTCTCTCCAGACATGCTCAGTTAGGTTTAGGTTTCTGAAGGGAGGGGATCATGCTCTGCTTCAGTATGTTACAGTTATAGTTCCCTCAACGAACTGTAGCTCCCCACAACCGGCAGCCCCAAACCAAGACATTCCCACCACCATGCTTGACTGTAGGCAAGACACTTCTCTTTGTGCTCCTCACCTGGTTGCCGCCACAAACGCTCGACACCATCTAACCAAATAAGTTTTGATCTTGGTCTCATCAGAGCACAGGACATGGTTCCAGTAAGCCATGTCCTTAGTCTGCTCTGCCTTCAGAAACTGTTTGTGATCGTTCTCGTGCATCATCTTTAGAAGAGGCTTCCTTCTGGGCCGACAGCCATGCCGACCAGTTTGATACACTGACAGGCTGACCCCCCACCCCTTTAACCTCTACAGCAATGCTAATAGTACTCCTATGTCTATTTGCTGAGCACGTGCACTCAGCTTCTCTGGTCGACCATGGCCAGGCCTGTTCTGAATGGAACTGTCCTGTTAAACCGCTGTATGGTCTCGACTAGCGTGTTGCATCTCACAAGAGTGTTTGCACTCTTCTTATAGCCTAGACCATCTTTATGTAGAGCAACAATTCTTTATTTCAGATCCTCAGGGAGTTCTCTGCCATGAGGTGCCAAGTTAAACTTCCAGAATGAGACAGTGTGAGAGCAATAACGCCAAATTTAACACACCTGCTCCCCATTCGCACCAACACAATTTGGCCACTTTCACCTAGGGGTGTACTCACTTTTAATGCTAAATGCTAGTTGTTTAGATATTAATGGCTGTGTGTTTAGTTATTTGAGGGCACAGCAAAAATCCAAAGCTACTGGTTTAATTTTGCAACTGAATGCGCTTTACTAGATAGGGTTCACATACTTCTTGAGCGAAAATGTTTCCTTCCTTCCTCTCTTCTTTTAGGGTTGATTTACTTACTGATCTTCTAAAGCAGTCTAGCCCATCTTGAGCACTTTGCTCATCCAAGACAGGTCCTAAGATCAATTCCAGCTTAGCTGGTGATATTTTTGCTACGGACTGCTGTCCTGTCCATGCATTAGTAACTGTGAAAACTTAGTGGTTACTGGACTGCGGACAGAAGGTCCAAGGTTCAACTCTCACTTCCACCAAGCTACCACTGATGAGTTGGAACATGCTTTTAGGCTGAAGGTTACAAAGATGCAACTTTAGCTAACTACATTTTAAAGCATTCAAACAAGGATAATGGATTACACTGAATGCAACAGGCATTAACTAATCATTATTAGTCAGCAGCATTTATTTAGCTTAATACACAAATGGCTGTGATTACACAAATCCTTTGCCTTTAGCTCAGCTCTATCTGTGATAGTGGGCAGCAAACCTAACAGCTGGTGGAATATTCCCATTACAATTTCAGGTTTTAGTTTCATTGCATAATTCCAGAACATCCAGAACATCCCGTCCAGTCCTAATCCACACCGCATGCGCTTTGTAATTGCAAAGATGACTGATGAAGCAGGAAACCTGTAGACATGACAAACAACTCATGCAGAACGAATCGCTTGCTTTAAATAATTACTGTCGGTGTCTCATAAGTATTCATCCACTGAATGGAGCCAAGTTCCAGCTGTTTTTGTCTTGGGAATTTAGCAGCAAACTAGTTTTTCTCCTTATAAGGACATGGTCATGGATGGCAAGAGGATCTAGTCAGGATGTATGAAAAATGGACTGGAATGACCAGTATGCCGATCCGATCTGTGATGTGGAAACATGCTTGGAAATTATTTAAGGGCAAAATGCTTAAAGTATAAACCATTTTTTCGACATGAATCATTAACAGAAATTGACAATAATCTGGAGCAGTGTCCAGCTGAATTGTCTGATCTGACAATCTCCTTTCCTAGCAGTTTAATTAGATCACACTTACCATAAAATACATCAAACATCATCAAATGCAAATTTCACAAACATTATGGAGTAAACCTTCTAATGAAGATCTTATATTAGTACCAAAAACATGAAACAGATGGGGAGCGTCATTTATAAACTTTAAATAATTACTTTCATGCATGTCTACAAGATATATATTTTTTCAACCAATATCAAGTGTGTTACCTCTGTTCATCTCTGTCCCTGTCCTTCCCTGTGTAATCTTGTCTCAGGCGAAACAGCAGCTTTGGGCTAAGCCTTGAACAGATTAGATCCAAAATAAGAGTCCATACCTGCTCAAAAGAACACTTTTCCTTCATGGATTCCCAAGAAAGCCTTCCCTCATACAATATGAGGAGACTGTGGTGCCCTAGTTGAGGGCGGCCTTTGTCCAAGTATCCAGCTCCAACACTGACCCTATACACCAGTGTATTCGGCTTAGGGCGGGTGTTTGAGAAGCCTGGCACTCTCTCGCATGTGGATTATGTCATCAACTAAGACCCACTGAATCCCAAGCTCAACACAAATGAGAATGAAAAAAAGAGAGAGAGCAGCGATAAGCTCCTGGCCAAAACAAAAAAAAAAAGAAAACAAAACTAGCCTCAATAAAAAAAAAAAGTTGTTCTAAAGGTTTACTTCTGCTCCATCTATCATGTTTTCAAGTGCATTGTGCAGTAGATCCTAAAAAGATATTTTTTGCAGTGCGAGTGCTGGTTGCAGGCTAGATAAAGTAGTTATTGTCAAGTTCCTTTTAACAACAATTTGGGTATTTTTGAACCGTTATGAACGTACCTCCTTCTGGAAAACGGATCAGAATCACTGAAACCATGTGTAATAGTAGTGCAGGGTATACAGAGGACCAAGCACAAAGAAACAATCCCTGGAGCTTGAGGGAAGTAGGCATGCAGAACATAGAAAAATGAACACTTGGCTCAGCAAAGACAGTTGCAAAAAGACCTTGCATGTAGCTCCATTAAGATCATTATCTTTCAACCTAGTGGCACAAGCTGTTCATGCAAGGAGCAAGGACATCTCTCAAGGATCCATCATAAAGTGCAAGATCAAGCAAACAGTGACCCCAAGTACAAGTGTTTGGAATCTAGATCAAACCCGCAAAGCGCACCGTCAACAAACAGCTCTCAAAGAGCAACCTTGGGCTTCGAGAGCTCCCAACTCAAGTGCCAGTGTCGCACATGAAATGTCACGTGACCATGGAAAGTGGAGGGAAACGGACTAAACATGCTACTATTAGTCATTCTTTTACATGCATAATCCAGAGCCACATGTACTTGAAACTAAAGGAAACGTATTCGGAAACTTCTTTCCACATCCTCCACTTCTTTCCCATACGAAAGCGTAAACAGTACCATGTGACCAGATTACAATAAACAGACAGTGCACATAAAGCCACGCACAAAGCATGTTTTCATCCTCCCTGTGCTCCCTGGTTCACTCCAGTGGATCCTAAAAGGCTCTCATTCAGCAAAAGGACCTTCCTCCTAGTGAACTGCATCACACAACTCACCACCCACTGCACAATGCAGAGGAAAGGCCATGCAGTTGTTCCATTAACCCGGGGGAGTATTAAACACAAAAACGTGACGGGCTCATACAGTACAAAGCCCTGTGTGAAGCCACCATGAGAGCACTACTGTCTATTATTAGCCTTCTCAATCGCAATCTTACTATAAATGGAAGGAAGGCAGGAGAAACTCGGTAGTAAAATTGTCCAGCGCAACAGTGTGACGCCTTAACGACGAATTTCCACGAATGTACTTTTTAAAACAAGTATGGGGATCAGTCAGCAGTGGCGAATGGTAGATCCTGAAATGGACTTTCTAGATAAGTCTAGGGATGCCAAAAGAGGGCACCTTTCAACATTCCGTTTAGAAAGTTGGAGTTTGAACAAGCTAACAAAGCATAAGTGCCTAAAGACTTTTAGTCAATTCACTACATCAACAATCAATTCTAAAGGGACTGCCTGAAACTGGATGAAGTTGGGCACTCATGGGCAAAACTGACAGACAATCAAACACGGTGGCTGGAGTGGGGCAAAGAACAACGCTATTGGAGCCTGAAGCTCTAGAACCAATGACAGAGTGAATCAGACGTCACGGCCTGCTAGTGTGTAGGATGTGTCTGGGTGCACACTGCAAGCTCTGTTTGGTAAAAGGTGACAACGGCACATGGTGAAGAGGAATCCCCAGCTCTATAAAGAGCCAAAGAGTCATTTTTAACATGGGGCATTATTGCCTTGTTGGTTCTTGTTGGTTCTCTAGCTCACCCCAAAGGTTATTAAATGGGGTTTAGGTCAGAGCACTGAGATGACCATGTCAAAAATATGGGTCTTTGGTAGTCCAACCAGCTATGTGTAGATTTGGACTTGTTTTTGAATCGGAAGATCCAACCACAACCCAATGGTAGATTCTTTCTAAGACGACGTATCTCACGACGGCAATAATGGTGCATATATAGAGAAGGTTTGCTGTGTTTACGTGCTCCAAGCTCGTCGTTTGGGACAATAGTTTGGAGCTCTTATGGGTATGTGCATACACAGCTGTTCAAAAATGCATCTCAGTGCTCTAGGGCACCTGCTTCCTGCTTTTACGATGGGATGACACCACAATTTTACTTTGTCTGAACTCGTGCTCATAAATTGTGCATGATGCTGCTCGTTCAAGCTCTGCACCAGCCCATGTGCTATTCCTCCATGTATAGGAAACGTTGCTGTATCCTAACTTCAGAGGCAAGGTGCAGATATTATCAGACCCTCCCTGCATCTGCTGCAACGCATGAAAATTACATTAGCTGTGAATCCCCAGGCCTAGAAATAACCAAAGATTCTTTTTAACGTGGTGAATTACAGTATTGTATGGCACATTCGAGATTAATTGGCGATCCCTACAAGCAAAGTAAGATCATTCATTTCGTACGTACTTGGTACGACAAGACATTAAGTAAACCAAACTCACCAGGCTTATTTGAAGCTAAAGTTCATCCTCTGCTCCTTTGCCAAAAATGGTCTGGGTCCATACTTACATTAGGCTGCATTAAAGCTGAAATATTTTACGTTATCTAAGCCAAACAAGGACATGCATGGACAGTGATATTTATTTATAAATGACCGTCAAAAAGGGGTTACACCAATATGGCATAGCCCCAGTAGTGAATATCATAAATCTGACTGGACAGATATCTTGTCAGTCCGTTAATGCTGTATAATCACATCACCAGACCATAACAGTTATAATCAGAAGGATCACACAGACAGGAGTTCTTCTAATTTGTAGGTTTGATTGGTTAGTGACATGTATGTATGGTGTTATTGAATTTTTTTTAGGCTATTCACATAATACATGCGTCATATTTTACATACTTTTGCTTCTTACCCCTTCTCAGAAAGGTTAAAAAGGCCAGACCCCACGCCGCTGCCGTAACTTACACCCAACTTTTGTTATTAACAAAAGGCTGAGGATTACTATCCAATAATGATCCCACAAATACTGAACATTTCATCATCTAATGTAATATATTCAAGTCAACAGAGCATACAGTAGGGTTGCAAGGACCTTGGAAGCATTTAAATAAAAAAATAATCAGAATTTTTTCAAAAGCGGCAACAACAGACTGAAACGAGAGACTTTCAGTAGCTGTAATTAACAAGCACCCATTTTAATGAGTCCTTAGAATACACTTGAATATCATTACAGTTAACTATTGCTGCAGTATACCCCAGAGGCTCAGCTCATCTTGTGAAACAGCTGAGACGGTCTCCAACCTTTTACGCCTCCAGCACAAAAGATAAGTCTGTGTCAGACTGTATGCTTAGAATGAGCAATTTCTGGATAACAATACTATCTTGATAGTCAGAATAATCGAGAACTGTTTAAAATTTTGCAACTTCTCACCAACGGATGTGTCAGCTGAGACAAGAAGAATATCAAAGAACATGAATAATTAGATTTCAAAATAGAGGGTGGGAATGGGTTGTTAGGTAGAAGTCAGCCAGCCGCTCCCTAATGAATATATTGGTCGGTGGCGATAACGTGTGATGCCATGATTTAAGTGGCTCTCAATCTGACGAAAAAGCAGGATGGGAACATCAATGCTGGCAGTCATCCGGGACCTGCCTGTCTGTCTGTGCTGGCAAGCCAAGAGGACCTGAGGAGCATCCAAAGAGAATGGTGAGCACAGCAATAAGAGTACAGGAACATATGGTGAACACAGCATGGCTGTCTCCCCAACCTGACCAGAACATCACCAGCTCAGATGTCATGATACATAGTTTGGAATACATAAAGTAACCCTGAACGTGCCATTTTAAAGTATTTGTTACAGGTTGGCATGAATTGGATTGCAGTATCTCTATCAGGGCCATAACCATGGTTTGATAAACAGTGTGGTCCGTGGAAGGGGGGGTGGGGTGTCAGTGGGAGTGGGGGTTTGGGGGAATCTAGGCTTCCTCATGGTCAGAGTATGCATATTTAATATGTTTCATACACACGCTGTACCAGGTTACTGTTTCGAATGTTCCTACAGGGGACGGCATGAGAACATCTTAACCGAGGCCTGAAAGTTGACTGCCAAAGCATACGTCTCAAACCAAGCACAGTCTCTCACAACACTAAATTGCAAGTCTAAACTAAAAGAATACGCATACACACTTGTCTCGGAGGACTCCTGAACTGCTGAACGGTTGCATTTGGCTTCCATTCATTTTGATCTCTAAAAAATACCAAGGTCTAGACCTCTGTGTCGTCATAGCGTTGGTGAGTGTGGTAAACAAATTTAAATTCTAACTATAAACTTCAACTCTAACCATTGCTGCCTTTGACCCTGAATATGACTAACCCTAAACCTCAACCACTGCTAGCATCAAGCCTTCTAACCCTAATCATTACTAACCATAAACCTAACATGACTATCCATATGATATACTAATCCTAAGCCTACTAACTCTAACCATAACCACTGCTAACCCAACGACCTTCAATACTACTAACCCCACTACCCCCTAACTATACCCACCAACACCAATAGTACCAACCTTAAACTTACTAACCCTGGTCCAATACGTCTATCCCTAACACTACTAACTAATCCCATTAATACTACCCACACTAACCCTCACCTCCATACCCCTACAAACCACTAACATAAGCCTAAATCTCTTAACCCTGTCCCTATATACAGTAATTCTAACACTACAAACTCTATTAAATACAGTATTAACACTACTACCACCACTAAGCCTAATGACTACTAACCTAATCCTAAATACTGTATGACTAACCATACCAACCCTGGCCCCAAATACTTCTAACACTACAAGTCTTAACCCTATACAGTACTAACCCCAACTCGACAAACCCAAATAACTACTAACATTTACCTTACCCATGCTAACCCAGCCACTACTAACTCTAAATACTACTAACATAAACCTTAAACCTATCCACTACTACCCCCAAACACTACAAACACAATGAGCTAATGCAAAAAATATTTTGCAATCACGACACCTTGGCCACCGATTGGCCACTGCCCATGGGAAGCTAGCACATTTGTAGCTACATGCATGTTACCGATTGGCTGATGTAAATCGATAACCCAGCTTGCTTTTACAAATGGCTTTGTAAAATGGCTACGTTTATGTATTGAGGATAATAGTGAACAAACTGAGCAGGTTCCTTGAACAAAGACCTGTGTTTGGCAGTTTTGTTGGCACAATGTAATCATCATCATTTACAATGACAGGTCACTGCACCAAGTCTGCTTTGCTACCTTAGTCTTAATCTCAATAAAGATTTTCAGACATGCGAGTCATAATCGTATTCAATAAAAAGCCCCGCCAGAAAAGTGCCTTCAAAGCTAACAGAGCAATATTGTGAGATGTAACTGTCTAGCACTCTGCTTTTGGCCCAAGCTTGGTGTGAATAAATCGCGCAGTGTGAAATGTAGCCGTCACTGATAGCAAGTGACTCACAATGGCTTTCGAGAAGGGTAATTGCAACAGATTTGGTTGGGTTGTGCTTGGACATGTGAAACCTAATTAAAAAGTGTAAATCATTACACACAAGCCCCGATCTGCATGCCCACTAGCCACGGCGTACTTAGATCCTAGTGAGATGTTATAGAGAGTAAATTAATATGTATATATGCTATATCAAACTGCTACAGCAGGAAGGTGACAGTGGCAAAGAAAAACATCATAAGACCAAAGTTTGAGTGGAACACAATTTGCAAAACCATTTATCTTTATGAAAGACCAGCCAATAAAATCAATTAAAACATAGTAACCATTCTAAAAATAGTAATTCCAAGTCAAAACTATATAGAGTATAAGACAGAAAATGGATTGTGGTAACAGTTTGAAGTCCTGCCAGTTGAATTTTAACAGTTGTCAGTCACCGAGCTGTCTGGCCCAGTTTCTACATCAGGATGCGGTGGATCCAGCCAAGGGGATAACAGCAAGACAGCTGACAGACAAGTGACGCATCATTATTATCTCAGTCTTTGGCTTGTCACAAATGTTGGCACGGTTTAATTTCATTGTAACTACAAAGGCTGAATTGCAATCTGTATACCACCATGTTTAATTCTTCTATTAACCCTTTTAGGACCATTTTAAATGGACGCCACTTTCAGGATTGTAGGTTGTTTCAGTTGCTTTTGGTGTAAAAAAAGTATAAGACAAATATTTTCCTTAGTCCTAAAAAGGGTTTAGCCAGTAGCCTACAGTACATAATCATGAGTATTTTGACATACACTGAACAGCCACTTTGCTAGTGTTGGACTTGCTTCGGCCTTCAGAATGGCATAAATTCAACTAGATGCTGAACACTTTCTGCAAGAATATTGACCCAGGAGTATATGATAGCTTCTCACAGGTTGAGGTTGTACTCCTGTTCCCGAGATGCTCTCCAGGATTAAGTTCTGATGACTGTCAAGACCA
Organism: Parotocinclus haroldoi; assembly: GCA_034779995.1. NCBI lineage: Eukaryota > Metazoa > Chordata > Actinopteri > Siluriformes > Loricariidae > Parotocinclus > Parotocinclus haroldoi. The sequence goes on along the minus strand of JAUZST010002301.1, from coordinate 9,107 downwards.
GAAAAACAAGCACAACTTTATGTCAATTTCCTGCGACCATTATCTGCCTTCATGACCACTGTGGTGTGGTGGATTATTCTGCTGAAAGTGTCCTTCTGCCACCGGGGAAACAGCTGCCAATATTTGGGTAGGCTCTACTGCCCAATCACCCATCAACAAGTATCAGAGGTCCCAGCAACCCCACACCATTAATCCCCTTAACATTCCTCAACCAGACTGAACTGTTAACACCTAACAGAAATAGTTTAATCGATTTATGTCAGATTTTTTTCTAGATCACATTTTACAATGAAGCATTGCCTTGAAGCAGCTTTATAATTTTAAAGTACCTTCTAATATCTAGGGCCAATCCCAAATTGAGCAAGCCTAGGGAGGATCAAGACTCAAAAAGGGACCCATGATCCTTGGGTGGAGTAGATGCCGATTCAAATAATTGTGTTGTAGCAATAATAAAATTAAGTAAATAAACGAAAGACTGCACAAGACTCATCATTCAAGACAGTATTTGTTTCATTAACTACATCCGGAGATTTACAGGAAATTAAGCCTTTCCTTTACGGAGAAACATTTTCCTGTAAGCAAGACTATATATAGCGATTGTTCATCATTTATCCATTTATTTGGTTTAAATGGTCAACCCATTAATGGTTTAACCCCTTGCCAAGCCAAACACATCCCTATTGTTAGCCTGGACGCATCCGAGCGGCCCGTCCTGCCACCCCGAGCATGAACGGACTAATAATAGCAAAACAATTCTGCTCTTATTGCCAAGTTTGCTGTTTGTTTGTTTTTTTCCTCAATCACACAAGCTTTGTGGATACAATTAGTAAATTGATGGCCTGTGTTAAACCGGTCCATTCATTTAGCAAGCGGGTGGGTAGGCTTGGCAGATGGAAGAGCCCGTCCTGGATTGAGTGTTTACACATCGCTGGACCATACAGAGCCATGAAACGAAAATCATCACTCTTCTTTGAAAAGACTGCCTCAGCTGGACTTGCTGGGGCTTTCCCCCAGGGTGACATACCCTCCACCCCCCACACACTATGAACCAATCTGCATGAAATAAGTCAATGATGCACAATGAGGTAGAACAGGGGGGTGTACGGCCCACACGCTAGGACTGAAAGATCAGCTGGGATTGAACACATTGTTCCAGCATGGCTCAACCACTATGGTTCTGGTACGACGCCGTTCTCAGAGTTTAACATGACATTCAAAGAAGGACTCAATTGAGAACGCCCTGCATGTGTGCTGCACCAAGACAGACAATAGGTTCTCTGTGGCAAAAATAAACAAAAAGAAGGAAATCGTACTGGGGTTAACATGAACACGCAATTAAAAAAAAGACTGTGCTTTGGATTTCAGCCCAGGCTTTGTCACAAACACCATACACTCACACATTTCTTTCTCTCTAGCTTTCTTTTCAGCATGGCCAAAGGGACTCCAGGTTTCTCTAACAGAGTGCTGATGCTGGTGTGGAATACAAAGTAGCCTCCTCAGAAATGCACTACAGCAGACGCTGGCGAGAAACACCAAGTTCAAATCACTACAATAAGCAATATGTTTAGAACTGATCCCAACTATCCTACAGTACTGGGCAAAAATCTTTGGCCTTCATGATATAAACAAATAATGACCATATATTTGGATGTTTTGAATACAATACTATAAAGAAACAAATAATCTAAAGTATTAAGTGTGACCTCTCTTTATACTTGAGCAATGGCAGCATCTGGCAGCTTCGTGAAGCCAAATTGAGCACTACAGTCAGAAGAAGCTTGATTTTAAAAATGTCTTTTTTTAAATGTAGCAGTCAAGAAACCACTTGTTCCAAAGACAAACAGGGGGGAAAGGCAAAGATGTACTAAAGCTAAAACGAAAAACTGGAATGAAGAGAAGTGCAAAAGAGGATCATAGACTAATGGATCCATGACTGGAATTTTTGCATGGTATTTACGCTTAACGGTGGCCTAAACCTTTTGCACAATATTGTACATTTATAAATACTTAGGGCGGAAGAATACTGATCAAAACCGAAAGCGGCAGAAGCAATTAAAACCGCTGGAATTAATTAGCGTGCATCACACATCTGGACTCCATCGCGGCGCACCACGCATACTGTACACCAAGAGAAGAAACTCGGTTGCTTATTTACACGTAAATACAAGGTATTTACAAGACTGGCACAACCTTCCATTATACAGTGCAGAACTCCATTGGTGTCAGTCTAGGGTTACTGGGGTCCAGTTCCTCAGCCAACGAGCCAACACTAAACCCCATTTAAGCAAAACGTATTATTCGTTTTGTTTGACTTATTTAAGAACCGACGATCTAAAGATCAGAGTTAAATTCCTGATCTGATTTCCACGCTCGGCGCTCTTAAGTGACCTTGTAGAGCCAAAGGCGCACTACTTTACAGGAGATGAATCAGCACAAATGAACGCACATGTTCTTATTTCCCTGCTTTACTACGAGCAAAACGACGGCTGAGCTTTAAGTGAATGCGTCCAAATGTGTGTTTTTTCATTCGCACAGAATTTGGGCTTTGACTCAGAAAGTGGCGTGAATTTTCTCGCGCGTCCTGTTGGATCGGAGGTCTGTGTCCATGGTGCTGAACGCAGAAGCGCGTCAAAGAGAAATGCAATTCTGCGTTTCATCTCACCCTGCCACATGACAATCCCTTTCAATGGAACTGGCTCTAAAAAAGCTAGCAACAGGAGGAAATACCATCCCTGCTACCCAGAACCCACGTGAGAAATGAACGAGGCTGGACAAGCCAGCGTGTTACCTTCTCTGTCGCAGAGTTGCATGGCTTCCAAGCTCAGGTTCTTCATCACATCCTCGCACGGACTCGTGGGGCTGCTCAGGCTGCAAGCCACGCGTGGCACCTCCATGTCTTCTGTGTGCAGTAAGTAAGAATCCCGGCAGCAGATCTTACAGTCCTCGGCTCGACTTGCCTTCTCTTCTCCCTCTGCCCCCCACCCGCCATCCCCTGAAAGTATGACGTCAGCATATCGTCAGGGGGCTTTAGGTGAAGGATGGGCAGTGTTCCGTTCGAGTTCCGTGCGCTCTGGTACACTGGTCCATTAGTGCAATAGGTCCTATAGTGTAAAAGTTATTCGCTGATCACGGGAAACATTGTGGATCCTATCAGACAAAGTTTGTTCAGGTCCTGCCAACGAGACCATGGCGTCATAGATTAGTGCCAGCATTGTGTAATTAAGGCAAACAAAGGACTGATGACGTGACAGAACATTCAAGGTGCCATAACGATTTGACCACATGAATTCTGTGCTAATTGGATATTATTTACACGCCCATCACAACACCCAAAAAGCAAGACAATAAAATAATCCATCTAGGGATAATAAAAGCCTGAATTAATTTGTCTTCATCCCTGTAATGCCATTTTGATCCATGGGAGGATGAAGAAGAAGCTGCCTTTCAGAGAAGAGGATCAGAGACGCATCTGAGCGCAGGATGACTGGATGGAAATCTATCTTGTGGAGGCTGGATGCCACAAGGTCAGAGTCTTCATCTATATTGTACTCATGCCTCGTCAGGGACCTGGGGGCTATGGGAGCCAAGATGCAGAAAGAAGGCTGGAAAGTGACAGATAAGGGCAAAGAAAGGAAGTTTGAGATCGGTCTAGAATTAGACATCATACCAGGGTCAATTTTAGGTTTTAAATAGGTTTTAGGTTTTATTTGAGCTCTCAACCAGAGCTCAAGGTTGAAAAATAAGACGTGGCTGAGTGATATTTGGTATTTATGATTTAAGTATTGGAACAAGTACACACGTTGGTGACCTAGACAGGTTGATCAGGGACGACAGTTTGGTATTAGTAATTGAGGTTAAATATTCTAGTCATGGGCGGTGCGGTGGCTAGTCATGGTGGCTGTCATCTCTCAGCAAGAAGGTTCTGGGCTCAAGCCCAGACAGAATGGTCTTGGCCTCTCTCTGTCTGTGTGGGTTTACTCTGGTTTCCGTCCACAGACATGCTTTAGTGGCCCTAGTGTGTGTACCTTATGAATGGATTTGTTCCTGCGCCTATACCTCCCAATACCATGTCCAGGTGTCCAATACCAATCCATGATGTGGATTCTAGTCATGATTAGCAGGTAATTAAACAGACATCCACAGGGTGATCTATGTCACGTGCAGCATCATCGACTTTTCACAAAGGATGCCAAGAGCAAATAAACATTTCTTTGTCGGTAGCGGCCTTGGGATGATCACTACGTCTTGTCGTCCACAGTCCTGGTTTCTCTGAATTTGGCTATGAGGAACGGAACAGTGCTGTGTGAAATCGCTGACCTTTTTGGACGTCGGTTGTTGAAGTCTGTTGCTATGATACGGCAGATGCGTTTCACGTTTGAACTTTGTGTCGATGAATTCTGAACCACAAGAAATACTGCAAATCTCAGAGATGTCCGAGACAATTCTGTTCTTCTTTGATATGCTACATGACCACCATGCTTTGGAAAAAACAATATGGCGAGATGGCCATCTTTCAAGATGGTGCTCATGTTCAGGACATAGCCCCCTCATCCATTACTTGCTAGAGTTTTTAGATACGTTATTTTGCCTTTTGTTTCTAAAATAATAGGCTGTCCTGTGGCTTTTTACTGAAATAAAGCATTGAGTTTTAACCTGAAATAAAATCTGTTATAAACAAGTATAATTCCATTGTCATAATAGAATAACAATTCTGTAATGTTTCTAGTTAGTCTTTTTAGATGGCATTACAAAGAAAAACAGGATTATTTGTATTTATTCCGCAACTGTAAGGGCACACGTAGCTTTAGCTTTGCTAAAGCCATGCTTATACTCTTGCCGTTCTTTCTTGCAATTTGAAAGATTTCATTTGAGATTTTGTGCTGCCAAACAAAAAATGTTTCAGAAGAGAAAATAAAGGAAAGTAACAACAGTAGTAAGAATAAAAGAAACAAACTAAACCCGAGCTTGCCCCAGCACCAAATCAAACCAAAACTTCCTCTTTCAAAGCAAGTCTGCTTTCTTCATCATCTCAAATTTGTTGAATTTGTTTTGCTTTCTCCCTTTTCACTCATTTTGCCCCCATTTCTATCATTTTTTTGTTTTTCAATGTTCGTAAGTTTTGTTTGTGATCATTGCTTTTGTAGTTTGAGTATCATTTCCCCCTTCTTACTTATCCATCTGTTCACAAACACACGCACGCACACACACGTACACATGCATGCATGCACGTTCGTACGCACACGCAAACATACGTACACACACACACAGCCGTACATACACACCCAAACGCACGTTCGTACTCATGTACACGCACATTCGTACACGTACACACGTACACATGCGCGCGCACACACACACACCCACACACCCGCGCACTAATCAAAAACAGATTAACTCCAGAGAATGGAGATGTTTAAATAAGCTACAGTGCACGTGTACCCCATGCAGGTTAATTAAACAATGTGATTTTGGCCAATTAGAATGACAATGAGTGTTGATTACATCTGGTAACAGGAGTGATGTTTTATCTAGCTGTTTATTTAAATTGCTTTAAATAACTAGTTTGTCCTGGGTTTTCTTAGCACGCATTAAAGTTATTAATCCGTATAACATCATCTCTCTGTGTTAAAGTGAAATCCCGTAAGCAAAAGACACTGGTGAAGACAAGGCAAAAGGCAAACGCTGCATTTCTCGCTCCCAAAAATGCAACGATAATTTGCTGTTGAAGCACAATGTAAGAATTACCAATTAATAACATTTTATTATTTAATTAATCAATTAATGCTAGCAATAAGTGCCCTCTGGGCCGAATACAGTGTAGAGATTAAGTGTGAGTGAAGACTCTAGGTTCTCATAGGTGGTGTGTTGGATGCAGTAAATTGTTTACAATGTCTAAGCATAAACAGGGATAAATAACATTAGCAGTGCTCCCAGCGCCAGGGTTTTCTGTATTTAAAAAAGTCTGTCACGTCACATGATTTCAAATCCACATTAGAGTTTATTCTTGAAGAGTATAACAAAGACATTAAACTAAATAAATTGCAAAGAGTGACCAAAGCAAGCACTAGATCAGCAAGAAGTACAAGATAACCTCAAAACCTTCGACATTTTTCATTTGGAGTCTAAACATGGCTCATACTGGCACACCCAAAAGACAAAAAACTTGAGGGACTTACCTCAGCAAAAAACACTTGGAATGATAAAGGCACTTGATTCGCTATTCCGGATGAAGCAAATTAATCAAAGCGGTCCCGCTTTTGGCATTGACTGGTATTGTAAAAGTGCTCTTCTCTACTGTGTTTTATCATTTTCAAATGACACCATCATGCATGGAGACGAAGAGACTGGGAGCGCTGTAATGTAAAAAGCATTCTCATATCTTACCTGTTACAGATGCTCCACTCAAGCTAGCTTGGACACGGGTCATGTCCATCCCATATGCTTTTGGCAACAGTACAGCTGTTAGCAGTTACACATGCCACAATGCAAACACCGTATTCATTACCAATTAGACTAGAAATTAATAACTAAGAGACAGGCTCTCTGTGTGTCACTAATGGTAATAACAAATAAATACAAAGAGATTGCTGATAAAGTCGATGACTTGAATACAAAAAACAGAAGCGCTACCACAGAAGTGCGCAGGATAGAAGGCATTATTTGGAGAGATGAATCTTTCTACTTCTTGAGCATCTAGATAAACACTGGGCTGTTTGGACTGATGTGGGAAGATCCTTCTACCAGTGAGGATCCAGGACACGTTGACATTTATGTCATTTAGCAGATAAAGTTACAGTTGATAAGAATATTACAATCCAAGCAATTGTCAGTAAAGGGCCTTGCTCAGAGACGCAACAGTGGCAGGTCCAGGTTCTGGTCCATAATCCAGCACCTGAAGCACTATGAAATGCCTTGTAAAAGCAAACCTTACCAACCAACGATGATCTTGAGTGACTTTAAATCACGCACAAATGCATTTGCATTTACGACGGTACGACCAACTTGATAATTACAGTCTTTGTACTGTGCTTCCATGAGCCCTTATTGATACTGCAACTGCTAGGCCATCTTTCAAAACTAAAGGGATTTTCCTGGCAGTCTAGCCGTGCCAAACGCCAGGGCAAGATGATCTGCCAAGGACAGACTTTTTGGCCATCGTTTTCCATACTCGGCTTCGATTTTTGGACGTGCTTAAGACATTAATGCAGCCTGGATTGAATTTTATTATGAAGTACATTCTGTGGCTGTGTTCGAACCCGCTCAAGTCTGAGCCTGACTCAAAGAAGATCCGTTTTATGGCATGGAAATAACTCTGCACATCACGGTCCAGATGACAAAATCCATCTAATAAGCTGCCTTCAAATATCAGGCAGCTCTCACCATTTTCACCAGTGGTTTTTCAGACCGTGTAAACTTTTTAAATGCTTCCTATGGTGGGTTTGACCCGACATTCCCATGGTTAAACAGTCGTACAAAGATATTGCTGGGAGGGCGACTTTGCTGGTTGAATAGTCACATCTAATAAGGCTCTCTGCGTTAGTCTAAGGCAGACATGCTTGCTAAGCTTCACTTTACTCGCACTCTCCTGTGGTGGTAGGGATGGTTTGACCGAGTGTTCTGTGTAGTTACATAAACGCAGCGGTAATCTTGTGGGCAAATTAATACCTGACGGATAAAGTGGAACAATAAAGGTCTCTCGCAAACTCCCCCCCCGTTAATATCCGTCACTGTCACAGCGAACAGTTGTCAGGCCTAATAAACTCTCTTGTTGGTACTGATGCATTAAGTCCCATTTTTATCTCTTATCAAAGGAAGCAGAGCTGCAGATACTAAACCAGTGATGGAAGGATTCCAAAGAGCTCATTTTATGAGTAAACTCAAGGTCAAAGACTTGTAAATAACGCGTGTTCATAGTGTATGAAGATACATAGACTTGCATAGACAATGATGGAGGGAGGTTCTTATAAAGCAGGGATTAAATTGTTAATCTGGTGCAGAACGTGTAATGGATTTCACCCCATGGTTTCTCATTTCTAGTCAAGATATAATAATGGGGCCGATAGGAGAATTCCACATAACAATGCATTTTTATTAACTTAATTTATTAAGTGACTCTATGATGCACTCGAGCTACTTTATGTGCCTTTTGTGTTTCTCAAAAGCACTTCTCTCGATCAGGAGTACGACTATATTTACGAGTAACTTCAAAGTACTTTGTTGCTACGACAACAATAAACGGATATATATATATAGAAAAAACCAACCAGAAGATCCAGATTTCACATCCCACCGCTGTCAAGCTGCCACTGTTGGTTCCTGGTGTTTAACCCTTTTTTTTAAGCCCACAATTGCTTGGGTTGTATGATTGCATCATTGTATGGATGCTGCTTTGGAGAAGGGCATCGGCTAAATGTACAACAATTTTTAAGCAGATTGGAAAAAAAAAACCCATGAAATTTGGTATGCGTAAAAGTCTGGAGACATTATGATTTACAATCGGTATTGTACCTGGTATGCAGGTAAACTGTAAAATTAGGGCATATTTTATTATGGGTTATTTCATTTTGAGGTATCCCCTCACTATTGTGAGCAGTATATGTATACATGTTATTAATACCTTAATTTACATACAAAAACAGAACACTAGAAATAAGCATTAATTAAACGATAAACCCCCTCCCCCACGTGGTTATTTCTGTATTAATTGGATCTGGTTCTATTAATAAGCCGGTTTCTGAGGAACAATGAAAGCACAGGACAGTATGAAGTACTTGCTTACGTTTAAGCTTTGTCGCCCCCTAGTGAAAGTAGAATAAACTACACAAAGCTCCACGGCACTTGTTTTTGCTCACATTTTTCACGTGCTGATCTCAAAGCCCTAAAACTATTTCTACATACACAAAATACATTTGTCTCTCAGATAGTTTCACTAATTCACAAATTGTTCACAAATACACAAATTGTTCACAAAAATTGTCTAAATCTGTGTTAGTGAGCACTTCACACAGGTGTGGCATATCAAGATACTGATTAGACAGCACGATTGTTGCACATAATTGTTGTGACTGTGCAGTTGGTATGCTTTTGGCCTTTTGTGTACATCGAAA
>JAUZST010002299.1:0-18176 GCA_034779995.1 Parotocinclus haroldoi | reverse complement strand
TGTAAAATAGACACATATATATATATATATATATATATATATATATATATGAGAGAGAGAGAAAGAGATTGAGATAATTTTCTGGCAATACAGTAATTATTTGAAGGTACCTCCTTCGCAGAGGCCAAGAAGTTAAAGTAGCTCCTCATACTCTCCACTCGTGCTGAGATGTTTCGCTGCAACGCCTTTAACTGATTCTTTAGTACAGACATCCTATTATAAAGCTCCACTGCCTCAGAAGACTCCAGTTTCCTCAGTTCCTCTATCAATGCTTCAGCAGATTCCTGCTCCATTACAAACCGCTGCAAGACAGTAACTTGGGCATGAGATATCATTCAATGAATATTCTCTTGAAATATTTACTTACCATAGTCATCTTAAAAACAAGCAATGGATTACGATACATAACAGTTTAGCAGTTGTAACAGTATGAAATGAAATGTGTCTGTTCAGGTGTCTAGGCATTGGACCAAAACCACTGTGAGGCATATGAACTGGGGAATGCAATCCCTAAAAACAACACATCCATTTGAATCCATATTACTATATATTACTACATATTATAATATATTATACAAATATCATACATTGCAGTTATAACACACACACACACACACACACACACCTATATAATTTAACATGTGTGTGCGTATTTATGTATTTACGTAGTATTTTATATTTCTGTCCCTGTCCATATGATGTAACTATGTAGTGGTCAAAATGAGTAGATTTCTCATTTCTCATTATGAACTGTGTGTAGCCCTTTGGAGCAGTGATACAGTAGTGCAGTAGTCATAATACACGTGTATTGTCAACACCCAATCGCAACTATCCCATTCTCTTGGTTCAAATTTTACATAACAAGTCTGAGCTTCGCTGCCAACTGCAATGACATCGAAGTTACCAATGGCAAAACTACATAAGCATTACAGAAGCTTTGGGTTTAGGTTCACCTGTGTGTGTGTGGAGAGATCCAGGTGCTTTCTGAGCACTTCCTCAGCTTGAGAGAGACACAAACCAGGCTCTGTACTGCTGGATAACACACCATTACTGCTCTTCGTCCAGCTAGAGATCTGGAGAAAGGAGCATGTCAGAACAACTGGTTCAGCAGACAGTAAGTCCCAGTCATTTAGAAGAGTTTTTGCTGGACAGAATGTAATGATACCTTTTCCTCCATATCTTCGAAAGTAGTGAGCAGGCGCTGTCTCTTTCCAGTCAGTTCTCTGTAAGCCTGGCACTGCTGGCTCAGCCCCTCCACCCGTTCTCTAATGTAGCCCACCATCCTTTGCACCCTTCCAACTTGCGCACTGCAATACCAACCCGTGAGTGATCAAGTAAATTAGTAGAAACTTGTCCATAAACATTCATTCGGCTCTTTCAGACCTTAAATCTTATTTCTTCAGACTCACAAACTCATCCAGTATCAAGTTCTAAACTGCTGTTGAATTTTTAATAACTGGTCTCAGTCCCACATACTTACCAGATTGTTTAATCCCTCTGGGCTCTATGGCCATGAGAAGTCAGCGCCAACCACTAAGCCACTATTTGGCCCATTTATTATTATTTCCACTATTATTATAGTGGAATCTTCTGTACTTCAGTCTCACCTCTGTGGATTGAGCTTTTGCAGTATGATCTGTCCTCGCTGAAGAGGATCAGCAGCTGCATCTTTAATGCTGCGATGGAGCTCCTCATGCTTCTTAGCCAGCTCAGGTAGCTGCAGAGTTTCAGTCCTCAAACTCTTTATACTGCTCTCAATGGTTGCCAAGACTTCAAATGTCTAAAAACCACAAAGAGATTTAAAGGTTAGTATTGTATTTTCACATTGAGTGGTTGCATGGACAAAAAAGTATGTCAAAAATTGTACGTCAATATTTGTAAAAAAAACAAAAAAAAAAACACATATTTATGCAGTCCTTCATAGTCCAGACCTGATACAATTGTGTAAAATTTCTAATCTGACTAATTTGTGTGTTGTTTGAATGCATTAAAATCAGGCTGACCAATCAGAACCTGGTTGTCAGGCAGAACAGCTCCTCATGCAAGTAGCAGAGTACATGAGCTTATATGACAAGCAACACACTGACTAAAATAAAATATCTTGTATAAATATAGCTGACAGGCTAAGAAATGATGGCAAAAACCTCATAGTGACTGCATGTAACTTCTTGTTTATATAATTGCATTCTAGTTTGTACAGTAGCTCCCTGCTCGTGTCTGTGTTTTTTAGATGACATTTCAGTGACAGATTGGGAAATGGGAAATTAAAGAAAAAGTAGTATCACAACCTAAAGGAGCCATTATCTGAGTTGTTAGATCATGCCTTTTTGTTTCCATCACTTACTCTATTAGCACTGCTGAAGAAGGCGTTGCTCTCATGCAGCTCTCCAAGCCTGAACATCATAAGGTCCATGAACCTCACACGTGCAGTGTTCAGGTTCTGACTTTTCTCCATGATGGCCTCCAGCTTGCTATCATCAGTCAGAGATGAAAGTTCAGACACTTGCTGGAGGAGGCGCTCAGCCAGCACGTCCCAGTCCTGCAAGGTAGTTTTATTTGCAACAGTTAGTAGTACTGGAGCTGGGCAGATTTTATTTAGAGTTCACCGAATACACAACAAAACACATTGATCACAAAAAATGGAGACACTTCATTTTATTTCATCATATTATTTTTGTAAGCAGTGTACAATCATCTATATAAAGTGGAACATCTTAAAATGTTTAAAGCCATCATCACAAGACTTATAAAATGATTGAACCATTAATGATTATTAAAACACTTCAGCAGAATTATTACACATGGGACAAAATTGGGTTGAAAAAATATGAAAAATGCAACTAAAAACAGTGTTTCGGTATTTATTACATTTACTACATTTACATTTCATTGCAGACAGTATGAGCCCAAGATATTTCATGTTTAATCCTGCATTTCAGGCCTGCAACATATCCCAGAAACAGTCAGGACAGGGGACTGCTGTTAATGTAATCATCGGGGGCCAGAGAACCTCCAGTTTGTCAATAAATGCATGAACAAATTATTGAAATGTTTAAAAACAGTGTTCCACAAAGAATGTTTGGAATGTATTTGCATATTTCTCCCTATACAATGCATAATATATTTACATTTTTAAGATTAAAGGATTGAATCAGAAACTGAACACCCATTTGCTTTAGAACAAAGACGAAGACTGTTATCAGCAACAACTTTAAAAGCCAGGATCTGTTGTGGTATGGGCTGTGTCAGTACCCTTGACAAAGCTCATTTACACTTCAGTGATGGCATTAATGAAGAAAAGTGAATTGGGATTTTAGAGTAACATAAGCTGCTCTCAAGACGATGTCACGCCCGTGCCTTTCCAATGCAAAACAAAATGGTGAATACATTATAAACAAGAAGAGGGTATGGGTACTGACCTGTCCCCAATAGAGAATGTGTGGACAACTTTGAAACGCAAACTATGACAGTGGAAACTCTGTACTGTTGACATTTTTCCAGGAAGAATGTGAAAAAGAACACCTGAAACATTCCTCAGATATTTTAAGAAGGAATTGCAAGATTGAAAATGCTGTAAATGTTTTACCGTATCAGATTTTTTGGAATAAGTCGCAGACCTGAAATGCAGAAACATTCTCTCTGCAATGGCATTAAATGAAAACTACATTTGTATTTTATTATTTATAAAAATAATTTGTTATAAAAAATGATTTGTATTTTCCATATTGTCCATACTTTTTCTGATGTACATCATCATCATATACTGTATGTCTTATTGCAAACATTTAGTCTTAATTAAGCAGATTAAGCAGATTTACTGCCAAGTGGAGTGAGATGAGGTCATATATTTTTTTTTACAGAAAATAATTATATTCCATTCTCTCATTGAATACATTTCTCTATAAACCAGTCTTACCTTAGCTTTCTGTTCAAGCTCTTTATGCCGTTGTAGTAACTCCTCATTCTCAGACAAAGAAGAACCCAGCTGATTGTTTTCCAAGAGCTCACGATTTTTCTTAAACCATTGTGTTACCTGCATGCAGAGAAACTGCATGATGGAGCAAGCCAGACTTATTAACAAATTAGTCAACCAATTATGTACTAATTTGTAGAAATCATATCTGACCAATCTTGCAAAGTAGACCTGGAGACAAAATTAAAAAAACAGGGAGACAGAAGACACCAAAACAACTTACTTCTTGCTCTTGTCTCTCCCATTCAGTGATCCTGTTGACCAGTTCCAGATCACGGATCTGATTAGTTATGCATTTATCAACTGCTCTGCGTCGGTCTTGCAGGAGTTCCATGAGTCCCTCAACTTTTCTGAAGCTGTCACGTGCAGCATGGCTCACTCTTCCATACTGGAGAGCCTCCTCAATCTCAAAGCTCTTAAGGAAGTCCAGCAACTCGTGACTTTTGTTTAGAGCCAGCAAGGACTTTCGCAGTAGCCCTGACAAGAGACACATCTGGATTAGTTTGTGTGTACTACAGTAAATGACCTCTTACCAAGGTGATGTCTAGATATTAACTGTGACCTGTATCTATTTTAATGGCTCAGTAGTACTGTGCAAAGTTCTAGGCTACAACTAGACTGGTTATACCACTGTTTTAGCAGTATTTTAAAAACCACATACAATTATTCTCAATCTCTTTATTATAATCCATCCAGAAATACAGGGGTTTATATGCAGTAGTATAATAAAAAACTACTTCTGTAGGCTTCAGTGGCAAGTATTTAGTGTGATATTCTCTTACACCTGAGCAATAGCAGCATCTGGCATCTTTATCGAGAGCTCGAGTTGACCCTTCTACAATATGAAGATGCTTAAGCAGGAAATGTAGCAGCCAAGAAAGCACATTGAAAGAAACCACTCAAAAGGAGGACTGGGTGAAAAGGCTAAGATATGCTGCAGCTCACAAAGACTGAAATGAAGATAAGTGGAAAAGAGTATTATGGAGTGATTTGTTATATATGGACATTATACCAATAATAAAATCTAATGGTGCCCAAATACTTTTGCACAGTGTACTGTATATTATGAAAGCACAAGTAGACTACAAGGAGTTACCACATCTTTGAATAAACCTTTAAATATACAGAACTGTGCAAAAGTTTTAGGCCACCATAAGATACTGTAGATTGTCTTGACAACTGTATAATGACCTAAAATATTGCCATAAATGACACATTATTGTTACATAATGATGGTCATAAAGGTCACATGAAATACTGATTGTGTTTTTTAACATGGCATCCAAATTTCCTGTATTTGTTGTATTTTTAGACTGAGAAAAAAATATATATGGTCATGATACCACTGATAAAACAACATTTAAAAGACTTTTGCATGGTACTGCATGCTGCAAGATTTTATCAGTTTGCTTAACTCTGTAATTGGACATATAGTGTATGTCTTCTTGGTTCAGTTATTACAGGGTGACTCTGGAGCAGAAACAGCTCATCAGTGGTACCTTAACATCCTACACCCCTCACAGCTAATCAATATTGTTCGCAAATACATGTAGGGTGTACGGTCACCCAAGACTGCCAAAACACACTGACAGTAGTGGGGCATGGACAGGATCAGACTGTCCAGCAGTTCTTGTGTTTTTGGATTCCTCTTCATATTGATTTTGAAATATCCCTTAATTTTTGTGAGCAGTTTTAATTACCAAAAGCAGTCATGCATCCCCACCTATCCTCCTGAGCCTGATCTTGAACCGGTTTTCTTACTTCTTACTCCTCCTAATTCTTTAGGCCAGTAAGAGTTGTATACTTGTATATTAATAGCAAAAGGTCACGCAGAACTGATGTAGAACAATATGTCTACCTAAATGCATAATAAGAAAGTACAGTAGACAGGTACTTCAGTCCGCAACCATCTCGGGAACTCGTCAAATTTGTTTTCAAAACCCATTTTGACAACAAAAAAATGTTACGGCTACATGACGCACATGTAAGGAGTGCCTAAACTTGCATGAGCTGCGTGACTCATTCAGAAATTCGAATCATGATTCACGAGTCATGATTCCACACATTTATGATGAATGATGATTTACGGTGTAAATAAGTTTACAATGCTCCAGAACACAGGCAGCAGTTAGCATAGCATGAAACATTTAACTTGTGATTGATTTCTGAACTCCATTATTGCATATAATGCCTTGCCTGGCAGTTTGGAACAGCTTCATTCAATTTTCATTAATCCCTATGAGAAAAGTTGCTCATAATTGCTCAAAAAAATTGATGACATGAACTGATGTATTACTGTGTAATGCTATTTTCTCATGGTACTGTCCAAATTGGTTTGATCAGGAAATGTTACAGAACGTATAGACCAGCACACTGAATAAAGCATTAACACCAGCATACTGTAAAGGCTTTGTTCAGTGTTACTGTATTTCTTCTCTGGTTCTTGCTTACAACTCCTATCATCTTAATACACCACCTTTCAGTTATAGCCAATCTTCCATTAATGGATGGATTCAATGTACACAAATTTCTGACCACCAAGTGTACCAAATTTGATGCCTCCCATTGATGACTGTCATTTGCTGCATTAAATGCTATAAGAACCTTTTGCCACTATTTTTTGGACTTGTTTTAGAATACACTACAGTATCTCCATCAGCACTGCTTTGTAAATGTTCTGTACTTGTTTTATTTAACAATCACTTTTATTTTATAGATACACGATGTCAGCTGAAAGTAATGGTGCACTTTAAAAAGTGCAGTACATTTGACATTTACCATCAATAAATTAATAGGGTTTCTCCTATAATGCCGTTTTGCACATTGTGGAAGTCTGTCCATTAGCCACAGGTTTACATCACTTCCATTAGTGCTACAGCAATCCATCAGTATTACAACCTAGATCTGACAGTTTGGCATGCACTAATAGATAAAGTCTGATGCAGGGTGTTCAGTGTGTGTCTGGGATTTGGAAGAGGAGCAAATCTAAGAGCTGCATCACAGACATCTAGGGTGGACAGGTAATTATGGAGGTCAGGAACTTTTCCAGTTTTTTTCTAGCCAAACCTGGCATGATATAGCCTGTATAAAGATATTAATAGAATGTAGCGCCAGCCATTACTATACAACATATCTAGAGCTTGAGTAATTAGTATCTAGCACTCGTTGACAAAATATGAATAAAAGGAGAAAACCTGGGATCAGGGTTCCAGAGAAGATGGACAAAATATCACGAATATATACAAAGTTAACAGATTTGTTTAACAGCCAATTGTTGAGGCTATGAGGGATGCAATAGTGCTGTTTGTAATTGGTGGTCTTTCTGGGTGTCGGTTGTTGAAGTCCGTAGCTATGATACAGCATCTGCGTTCTCCATAAATAAGAATCTTCAATTCCATCTTCAATTACCTGTGATGAACATCAACATTTTTGAAATTTCTGTGTTGATACCTGTTGAACCACCAAAGACATTGCAAATCTTGATATGCTACATGACCCCCTTCCCATTGGAAAAAAAACCTGCCCTTGATCCAATATGGTGTCTTTCAATAAGGCGGCCATGTTCTGACCCACTCACCCATTACTTGCTGGGGTTCAGATATGACATTTCTCCTTTTGTTTCTAAAATAAAAGGGTGTCCTGTGACTTTTGACTCACCCTGTAGATAATTAGTTTGACCATTTCGAACATTTAACGAGTTCAGACTCATTTAAATTCTTGAAGTATTGGTCTTCAATTTCGACATTTGAAATGGGACCACTGCAAAATTATTCATTTCTCTGGCTTTATTATAGTATTTATAGTTATTGTTTATGTTTGTGAAATTAGAGAGATGGAACATTTTTGTTTTATTCTATAAAATTCTGACAAATTAAAAATAAAAATATTTATTTGACGCAATGATGACGCCTTAACGCATTTGTTAGCTCTAAATCACAACTGGTCAGAACAAAAATTCAAATGCAGTGTCTGCAGACCTCAATTAATAACACAAAAAAAGTTTACAGATATGTGCCATTGCATTTTTGCATTACATTCTGTGAAACGTGACATTGGTCGGATATTACTGAGGTGTTAGAGTAGTTTTGATACTTTTTTGAGAACCTGAAAGAAGCCCATGTAGACACAGGGAGGACATGCAGACTCCACAAACAATAATCCCAGACCACTCTACCTGGTATTAAACCCAGGACGTTCTTGTTGTGAGGTGACGGTGCTACTATGAGAAGCACCCTCAGATGTTTATTCGCTATTATAATTCTAAAAACCTATTCTGTTAACGAAATGGTATATTCACTTTTTAACAAAACAGCAAGAATGTTTTTGCTTAATAAAGGAAAGTTGCTTATGAATATTTCAATTACAGTTTTCATACTTTTACGTAATAAATTAGATTTGCTTCAGGTAATCAGAACTCAGGTCAAGCAGAATCAAAGGTGTTTCAATTCATCAGATGTTGATTGTAATAAAATGTGGAGCAATCTCAATTTTCCCACAGTTGCTTGTCAGTTATTTTCACACTCTAAAGAAAATGCCTATAAATTATAAAACTTAATAGATTTTAACATGAAGGGTTAAAGGATTAATGGTTAAATAAAAAAATGGGGCTGCTTTTAATGTCTGTTCCCAATTGACAGCATTTTAATGTTCTCCTTTCTTCCTGGCTTCACTCTGACAGACTACATTTATATTTACATTTTCGGCATTTAGCAGATGCCCTTATCCAGAGCGACTGATACAATCTTACAATCCAAGCAGATGTGGGTTAAGAGTCTGGCTCAAGGACCCAACTGTGGCAGCTTAACAGAGGTGGGATTTGATCCAGTACCTTAACTGCTAGGCTACCACATCCCAGACTATCACGCACTTGACACTTTTCTTAATTAAAAAAAAGTTATTAGTTAAAAGTTTCAGAATGTAGTAGTAGCTGGTACGCTACTGCTATTATAGCATTTATTTGAGCTGGCATGGCTTCTGTGCAACATCTGTTGCGATGTTACTGAATCCTTGGCTTTCTTTGTCTCAATTTGTCTCCCATTAATTTAGCTTAGACTGCAACATATGATGACATATGATAAAACGACATCATACAGAAGTCTTTTTGTTAAGCTTTTCTTTGAATGAAAACGTACTCATTGTACGATTCATTGTAAGTTCTGTGCTCACGCTAGCTTTAGCGCTGACGTCTTTGCTTTTGTTATTCTGGTCAAATTCACCATGTTCAGCCAGGTAATGCTGTTTTAAATGTCATATTTAATGAGTTGTTCCAAACATTTTCTATGCTCTTCTGGCTTATGTTCATTATGCATGTATTTGCAAACAGCACTCTCCGAAAAATTTTACCTATGCCGACGGTTCCGTGCCTACACGCCATAATTTTGGTTCCGTGTTTTATGTCGAAAAAAGGGTTTATTATGAATTTAATAGGAATAGCGTCATCAGATCAGATTGGCGTAAGTGGAACGAGGGACCACCTGTATTTATTTAGCTGAGCAAGTAGCATTTAATACACAACCGAAATCTACCACTTCCTAATCATGAATATGCGTCAGCAGAGGTCACGTAAACAAGCCGCGTTTAATGCTCCGTCCACACATTAACCAAAGTCTGAATTCAAAAACACTGTGCTTGTGTCACTGTGCACTGTGCAAGTATAAATGTGTAAATCTGTTATATGAGACTGATCGGCCGATGACTGGTCATGGTCGTATCAGACCAGCATATGCTGACGGATATAATGTGGCACATGCATGTACTTGTATAAGAGCAGTCCTCACCTCTCTTCATGCTGTTATATTTCTGCGTCAGCTCAGTTAAACAGTCTGTAACATGCAGCTCCTTTCCTTTCAGCTCCTCTGCTTTGTCGATCTTAATTGCAAACTGAAGCCATACAGAGAAAAAACTTGTGAGTGCATCCTTCACATGGGACAACACTAAAGATATGAAATACATACAATGTAAGATAGTCAGTGTACAGATATAACAGTATAACAGTGTACATTTCCTGCCAATAAAGTCTAAACTGCTCGCAACAAAAGTGAGTACACCCCTAAGTGAAAATGGCCAAATTGTGCCCAAAGTTTCTTTGTGACCACCATTATATACTTTATTATTAATTAGTTTCTTGGGCATGGAGCTTGCTAGAGCTTCACAGGGCTCTTCCATGACAACATCACAGAGTTCATGGACATTAGAGACCTAGCACGGCTGAGCGCTTGTTATCTTTAGCTTTAACTTCTTTGCCTATGTTAGTTTAGTCAAATTCACCATATTCAGCCAGGTGATGCTGTTTGTTAAATGTCAAATGTAACTACAATCAGTCTCTAGGTTCCTAGTTCTCTAGTTCTCTAGATCCGTTCTTACAGCTTGTTATAAGTCAATATTCATTGTAACTGGATAACAGAAGAAGTCTCCCTAAGAAGCTTTAGGATCCCCTACAGATGGAAAGGGACACCCAGAACATACAAGATGAGTCTAAATGATTGCCATGACTAAAGTTCAGGTCCTTGTCGCCATCCAGTTTTATTGTTCTAGTCAGATTGTAATCTTTATTTCAGTGACTGCTCGTGTTTTTCCAGTCGGAGTCTGACAGGGTGCTGCTGTGTGATAGCATCAGAACATAAAATATTTTGTGTTAGCTGTGTATTTAAAGCTTTCAAAGCAGCAGCTGTTTCCTCTACTTTCCTGAGATGGGAGGGTGTGAGATCAGTTTGCAAGATAACAGAACAGAGCAGACAGTTGACATAATTTGCTGTTTGGACTGAAAATGTAAATATACATGTTTGTGTCCCTTTTGTATGAATGAAAGGAGGCGAGACAGCTGGGGTTTGGACTGCAACAGAACATTTCAACAACCTGATTAATACTGGATTCACAACTGTTTGTTGAACTAACATTGAACAAGGTCTTTAAACCTCACCTGCTCAACTTACTACATTTTGTATTGGATTAAACATTTCGTTTAGCCAATTGACTAAATGCACTTCTTTAGTGAAGTTCACATATTTGTCAAAGCTATTATTCATGCAACAGTTCCGACCTCACAATCTGATTGGTCGAAAACAGTTCCCACCATGATGATATTTGTCATAACAGCATGTTTTTTTCCACACAAAAACAGTATCACTCTGTTTGGAGCGTTGACAAGTTCCCACAAGCTTTATAACCACATATCATACTAACACATTATATTTTGTAAGATGCTTGGTAGTAGTTATATAAATCTTTTGTAGCATACTACTTCAGTATAACAATTTCCGATCTAAAATGTGCTTATGCCTTTAAAACAGTTTTGCCACACATAAATGAATAAATGAACAAATTCATTCATTCATTCAAGCATTATGGTGTTTTGTTGCTTAATAAAATCAACTTACAGATTCTTGGCGAGAACCTTATCCAGTCGAATAATCATATGCACATACGCACAAACAGTTGTTTGATTATGCAAATGAGATGCCAACTTAATTATGGTGATTGAGTAGCAAGTGATATATTCATGGGGTGAACAAAAGCATCGTCTCACTAGATGAGAAAGATTGCCAAAGCACAATGACACATTGTCCAGCACTTCTTATTGGATGCTCTTCATATCTATTTTAATACTTATTTTTATAATGTATAAAATGTTTATGAGCAGTGTATATGTATAGAGGACAGCCCTCTCTCTTATTCTCACCTCCAGAGCATGATCATAGAAATGGCAGGCCAGCTGCAGAAGTGAACGTCGTTTCTCCAGGTGACTAATCAGTGTTTTCCAGGCATCACTGAGACAGGTAGCCATGGCCTCGTAGACATCCTCCTCCCCATCCTTCTCCTCTGCTGTCTTATCTGCCTCTTCCAGCAGCACTCGCAGGCCTCCTTCATTCCTCTAACAAATACAGATTCATATCAATAAATCCTTCTGTTACCTTTCGTTGGTGAACAGATGCTTCAAGTTTCTGTAGCAAAACCCAAATGTAGTCCAGTTTAAATTTGTGTATAGTGTGTTTTTGACAACAGGCATAGTCGCAAAGCAGTCTAGCCACAAAAGTTAGCTAGCACCAGTGGCAACTTTCTCAAAGAAAAATACCTTGACAAGAACCAGGCTCAAATGGGAAACACATCATCCTCAGAGGTGTAAAAATACACCGGGTTCAGGTTCTTGACCTAATGAAGTTCACCAGGATCAAGTTCTTGACATAATGTTAACATGCCTACAAGTTGCCTACTGTCAGACTTCTCAGAAGAATGTTTACTGATAATCAGGCTGAAAAAGCAGAAATGGGAAAACACAGCATGTTGTCGAGATAACAGAATAAGTAATGAGTGGTGAACACAAACTATGAAACTATACAACAAAACAGAAAACACAATTAACTTAAACACTTCAACAGAACCTGAAATGACAGACAATTTGAAGCTGGTACGGGGATTTAATACTTACAGGCAAATTCCCTGACATATATTCTAAAGAAAGGGTTTGAATTTATTGTCTTATCTGTTACTATTATCATTACCATGAAAGCTGTGTCAGATTGGTTTGTGGCCTAGATTTGGCCTGTTGCAGTATATTTATACGTCATTGCCAGAGAAATGCACAATATTCCTTATCTTTGGATAAATACTATATAAATATATTTTTTTGGTTTATTTAATGTTGCCATCAGCATCAGTGGCCATTTCAGCTATACACAAGGTTATCCCAAGACTAGTCGTAATATATACACTCAAGTCAATGCCATTATAGCGTAATCTAAAATAACAGAATAATAATAAAAAATAACCTAACATGTCTTTGGATTGTGCGAGGAAACCAGGGTACACGGAGAAAACCCACACAGACACAAGGAGGACATTCAAACTCATTGAGAAATGAGAAAATCTTTGTCTTTGAACTCTTATTTTGAAGTGTGCTTCCACAAACAATGTGGTTACTTAGATCAGCACTGAGATGGAATGGATATGGTTGTTCATTCTTCCATAGCTGCAATGATGCGGATTAGATGCACACATTAATAGCTCTAGCTCGAGCAGCATTGAAGGAATCTGACTCCTGACAGGGCCAACGGGGAAGCTGCTGTACTAAAATGCATTGCAGAAGGATCTATAATGAGATGTGGGGAAAAGAACTGTGCAATCTGTGGAAATAATATAAATCAGTGTTCACTGGGAACACGGAGAGACTGTACAGTAGATAAGACTGAAATTAAAAAAGAACGTATCGCTGAAAAAGAATGGTGAATAAAAACTTATGAAAATAATACTGCTTCATACTTACTTCTGAGAAAATATATTGCTCATGATATGTTACACTATAAAGATAAAGATAGCATTTAAATATTTCTTGGTCCTGGGCAGCTCCTAAAGCATACTACAGTTTACTACACTGTATACAAGTATACTACACAACTGTATAGAGTTGTGTTACCCAGCAATTTTACGAAGCAATTTAATAACTGCAGTATTGCAAGTGTTTCCCAAATGCCTATGTGTGTGTGTCATCTTTTTATTTAATGACTCCACTTCTGCATCTGCGCTGGAACACAGATTTGCATACTGTACATTTTCTCAATATTACACCACAAACGTATCATTAGGAAAATAATACCTAAAAAAAAAAAATCCATGGATTTGTTTGTTTACTTGGTTACTCAGATCGGACCAGTTTAAAGCAATCAGTTAACCTAATGCAAGTCTTTGTACTGTGTTAGGAGAGCGGAGTAGACAGAGGAAACCCACATAGACACAGGGGAACATGCAAACGAAACCAAACAAAAGGTCGACTTCACTGGGATTGAACACAGGACCTGCTTGCTGGCGACTGTGCTATATATAAACATGCAGTTACCGCGCATGAACTCAGTGCCTCAGTAAGATTTTTTAAAGGAAACTCTGTGGCCTCTATCATTTTTAAGTAATTAGTGAGGGTTTGGAAATACTTGTAAATTTGAGAATGTTCTTAATCATAAGGTTCCAAAGTATTTTGAGTTCTGAACGTTTTGTGAAACCTAACGTAGGATATGAGGATATGAGAGACGAGATAAGGCACAGGGTTCAGTTAAAAGAAAAAACCAATCAACATGATCATTCTATAATATTCCCATTGACGACTCTATGACTACTCTACTCTTTTATAGATAATTCCACAGATAATTAAAAGAAATCAGTCATGACATGGTTTGAAACCTACATTTGATTTAACTTTGTACTGGAGCTACAAGTGTTAATTCATTTTTTGTCAGAATAAACCTAAAACCTAAAACCTAAAATAAACCTAAAATCTAAATATTTATCCTGTTAACCCCAGCATTTTAGCATCATATTCTCATTACCAACTCTACGTTTGCTAAAGGCACTTGAAACCTCATCCTGCCAGAGATGGGATATGAACCAGAGTATCTAAGCAGTATGATCGGTGCTGAGCCAACCTGGTTTATATCCTGTGTTCTACCTTGCTGAGGTCAGCATGCTCCACGGTGAGCGGTGGGTCTGTGTAATATGCAGAGCAGAGCAAGGGTGCTACCATGATGCATATATATTATTTAATCCGTTCTTATTTCTTCTAATACTTCGACAGAGACTTTTGAGACAAGTAGGGGTGAGCAATGCAAGCTAAAATTCATTTTACAATATTTTCCACTATAATTCATTTTTTTATCCACAACCCTAGAAAGGACATCCATTGTAGGGTATACACATGCACACATGCACACATGCCCACACACGCGTGCGCGCACACACACACACACACAGAGGGCACTTTGGAAACATCAATTAACTTAACACACGTATTTGAAATGTGGGAGTAAACCAGAGTACCCAGAGTAAATCCACACAAACATGATGAGGACATCTAAACTCAGATGACATAAAGATCATATAGGAGATCTTATAGCTGTGAGGCAACAGTGCTAAATGCTACACCACCGTGCCTCCATATATCATGATACACAAAAATATTAATTAAAAAAGATATTTATTTATGATTTTATAGTATTCATAGCTCATAAATGCCATACGTTTTGTTATTTTATGACATAGTATGTCATGAAAATCATTTTTATCAGGTACAGTTTCTTGTTTCTTTCGCTCATTTTTCATTTTCTCAGTTTCATTTAACGTATGGAAACACTTTGTAGGTTTGTCTTTTACTCTGCTCTCTAATAGTCAAGAATTGTCAACATATTGTGGTTGTGGATCATTCTCAGCACTGCACTGACACTGATGTGGTGGTGGTGTATTAGTGTGTGTTGTGCTGGTATGAATGGATCAGACTCATCAGTGCTGTTGGAGTATTTCTGTGTCACTGCTGGACTGAAAATAGACCACCAATTTAAAATGGCCATCTACCTGTAGAGTCCTGTGGTATTCTGCGATATGCTGTGAACGCTGATGAAGGATTAAAGGATGACTAACACAAACTGTGCAACAACAGGTGAGCTGTTATATGGGTTCAATATGGATCAGCAGGTGTAAAAACACTGCGAAAACACTGCACCTTCAGTTTGGTCAGGAGCTGATCGTGCTCTTCGAGGAGTTTCTTGCTTTCATCTTGATTATTTCCGATCTCGAGCAGATCCGGATGAGCTTCGGTCACCTGCAGCTGGAACAGCTCTCCACACTTCAGCAAAACACACAGATAGACAGACACAGAGATGACAAAACAAGGCTGTGTTTACATAAAGGTGATACACTAGACCTGCAGACACACTTCCTGCACCTGACCATGTATTGTGAACAGATCAAGGCTAGCTCTGGTATCTGCTAATCTGCTAATCCGGTGAGTACAGACAGACCACATTTAATTCAATTAAAGTATAAAAGTCTATTTGAAACACCCTGTAAATCAACATATCCAAAAGCACAAGAAAAACTGATATAAAAATATGACTTTAACCAAATCTAGCACACACACACACATAAAACCTTCTGAGTGTTTTATATATGCAAACCAACATATAGATAAAAACAGAGGTGTCATCAGGGCCATTTTACTGGAGCATGCGACTAAAATAAACTAAACTAAAACCACAGCAGTAAAGAAGCAATTTGAGCCCACATTGCTGAGAAGTAATACAAGACGTCGCACAACCACTACAAATCCCAAAACGCAATATTTCCAAACGCTTGAGTCGCCCGCACTAAGTCAGAATCAGTTTCTTTTGGGTTGTCACAATAATGGACTACAGCAAATGTTTAAAAGAGAAAACTGCAGTTCCACTGCAGACGTGTTAAGGATAGCTCATAGTTATGTTTTATAAATTAGAGTAACTCCAGTTATTGTTAAATCACTTAATCACTTAAAATAATGAATACAAATTAAAATGTCACAACAAAAAAGGGTAAACATTAACAGTGTGATATATTTTGCAGCATTATTAAAACAAATGAAAAGAATTAAACAAAAATACAGAAATGTCTTGTATGTGAGTCTTGGTTTGCATTGACCATTGAAACATTTTAATATGTGAAAACTAAACATAAACAAATAATAATAAAAAGTAGATGCCAATCTAACAATGATAGATTGTCAGATCCAGGACTTAAACTTAGAACCTTCCAATTTCCCGAGCCTCAGCCAATAATGGTGCACAGGTGATGCACAGGTAGTCCATCAGATATCGTCCAAATTCCAATTACACTACTCAAAATTCAATTGCTTTTTCTGGTTAGCATATATCTACAGAGAAACAGGTTTTGCAATGGTCCTGCATGTGATGCCCAGTCCAAAGGCACTGCTGGATTCAACCCAGTTAAGCCTGGTTGTGGGCTAGCATTGTAGGCTGCTGTACCACCCATAGACATAAGCTAGGAAATGTTCAATCAAATTACAATTTGTTTATACAGCTTTACAAGAGTCTTAAGCCTAAATGTGTACCCAAGCAAGAGTAACAATATTGACAACGTGAAGATAAAAAAGATTTCAGTCTTACAAATAAAGAAAGGTACGCAAATCTCATGAAATTTCACATTCCATAGAACTGATAGAACCATACTGGCAATTGAATACTTTGGCAAGCCCTACAGTAAGGAGTTACATTGACAAATCAATGTTACCTCACGTTAACCATCTCTAGAAGTGATGTCGACTGGATTCGGAGGCATCTAGGATGGAGTCATCACACAGTGAAAACGTGTATTGTGGAATTCCTTCCTCAATCAATCTTTTGTCAGAAATAGATGCCGTGAACTAATGAAAATGCTCTTGTAATTACACTTACACATAGATGTGACACAGAATGTGTATGACGATGAATAATGACTATATAATATAATAGTGAATGATTACAATAAATAAGCAGTTTAATATGAAACCATAATTATATGGTGTGGCTTTATGATAGTGATAATTTCTTAAATGAACAAAACTACTACTGAAAGATCATTTCTATTTGAACGCTTCACGGCTTAGAATCTCTCTCTCAGAGTCTGTGTCTCACATGCTAAGCGTACTCATTTACATTACAAAGCGGAGCTGAGGATCACCTAATGGGCTGGTGTAGGGAGGGGTATTTTCTTCAGGATTTCGAAAAGTCAGGGATTCTAGTGTTAATGCAGAAAAGTAAACCAAGGTTCAGAGCAACATATGTTGCCTTCAAATTGAATTTTTTTCCCCAGGATGTCTATGCATTTTTTAACAAGACAATGCAAAACAAGCAAAATCAGAATAAAGCTAGGACTGAATTCTGAATCTTTCTTGGAGAGCATTGTTATTAAACATTTCAAATCGTTTTCTTACACATCTGTTGGCAAACTAGAACTTCTCTGCTCGCCTTTGCTACCTCAAAAACCTTTGTAGATACTGTTTTAGTGCAAACTCATGATAAGAATCGCCTGTTTGTCTTACATTACAACGAGAAGATAGAAACAGTTGAAGCAGCCTGACAGGAATGTAAGGACATCCAGCAGCTGCTGTGGTCGCCCTAATAGTGATAGAAATGCAGGAAAGCCAGCTTTAGCTATAGAGACAGATGGCAATCTAATTGTTTGCCCTGTTTATTTTAAGAGATCATTATGCAGACATGTATGGCATCCATAGTATTAAAGGGTACTGGAAATGTGTAATACTATCTAATCTTGATAAATCCAGCCACAAACAGAATCCCTAAAATAAAAACAAAATAAAAAAAAACATGACAGCAAGCAAATTCAATTCAATTCAATTTTATTTATATAGCGCTTTTTACAATGTAGCATTGTCTCAAAGCAGCTTTACAGTAAT